>CAUYQG010251517.1:0-40611 GCA_963574415.1 Tarsius wallacei
ATCTCAGCTGGGCTCGGTGGCTCAGCCTGTAATCCCGTGCTTTGGGAGGCTCAGGTGAGTGGATTGCCTGAGCCCGCGGGTTCGAGACCCGCCTGGGCAACTTGGTGAGACCTCATCTCTACAATAAATCAAAAAATTAGCTGGGTGTGGTAGTACGCGCCTGTAGTTCCAGCTACTTGGAAGGCTGAGGCGGAAGGATCACCAGAGCCCAGCAGGTCGAGGCTGCGGTGGCCGGGAGTGGCCACTGCACTCCAGTCTGGGCAACAGAGTGAGATTCCAACTCAAAAAAAAAAAAACAAAAAACTCATCAGTTGCTTAAAATTATGCTTCATTTGAATTTGTTTCTTATTTGAAACAATTTCTTGTTCTTAAAATTTCTAATGTCTTCTATTTAATTTCTTACAGTATTTGCCTCTATTATACACTACTTTTTTTTTCCAATTTTTATGCTATTATTGATTTGGTAAGTCCTTTTACATGCCTTTTTTTCTTACATGCCTTCCCTCCCTAGCCCTCTTCTCTCTGCTTTAAGGGTTTAGTTGCTCTCACCTCAGTGCACAGTTATCCTGGATCATCCCTTCACTACTTTCCTAGATTGAAAACTTTGACTCAAATACATTTCACTTTATGCTCTCATTTTGTTGAAACATTCTAAGTGAATGTCTCAAGAAAATTCCTCTGAAATACAAAATTACTGAGTTTATCTTGATATGTAAAATGAAAGTCTTCATTCTGTGCTCATGCTTGAATGCTAGTTTGGGTAAAAAAAATCTAGGTTGAAATTATTCAGAGCTTAGAATGCTTTGTTCCATATGCTTCTAGCATACCATATTAATAAAAAATACTATTTTGATTCTTATCTCTTTGCATATTACTTTTTCTTTCTGAACTCATTTATGATTTTAATTTTATCCTAGGTGTTCTGAATTTTATTCTTTGAACTAAACACTCTTGAGATCCTTAAGCCATTTATATATCACTTTAAGTAGGCCTGTGTGCCCTGGGGTGCCAATCTCATATCAAATAATCAACTTTTGAAGAACTAGGATAGGAAAATCACAACTAACTAGAATTTATTTTCTTGGTGATGAATTTTTCTTACAAATGATAAAGATTTAAACTTTAAATTACAATAAAATGGACTGGAATTTAAAAAATAGTTATGTCCATAATAGATTCTGGAAATGAAAGACTTTATAGGCAATGATTAAAGGAAGAAACGATACAGAAAAAGTTAATAAGTTTGATTACATACATTTGGGAAGCTTCTAAACTGAAAAATAATTAAAATATTATAAGGCAAATGAAAAACTTGAACAAGTATTGCAAGATAGCCACATAAAAAGAGGCTTTATATTTTCACTATAATAATGTTCTCTTAGAAATAAAAAAGAGGCCGGGCTTGGTGGCTCAGCCTGTAATCCCAGCACTTTGGGAGGTCAAGGTGAGTGGATTGCCTGAGCCCATGGGTTCGAGACCAGTCTGGGCAACCTGGTGAGAGCTGATCTCTACAATAAAATAAAAAATAGCTGAGCGTGGTGGCACATGTCATAGTTCTGTCTACTCAGAAGGCTGAGGTGGAAGGATCGCTGGCGCCCAGAAGGTCGACGCTGGGGTGGCTGTGAGTGTGCCTGCCACTGCACTCCAGCCTGGGCGAAGGAGTGAGACTCCAACTCAAAAAAATAAATAAATAAATAAATAAATAAATAAATAAATAAGGACATACAATAATACTCCCAAATAGAAAAAAATGTAAATATTCAAACAGGTGATTCACAAAAAAAGAAATGAAAAATAAATTATGAAAAGATATTAATTTACTGTAATATACAAAGAAATATAACTTTTTTGAGATTTTCACATATCAAATAGTCAAACCAAAAAAGATTTTTAAATAATTATGTTGTTTAGTGATGACATGCTTTGGGGAAGCAGGTACTCGTGTACCCAACTTGTGCCATTGAAAATTTGTAAAAAGTGTACAGCATTTAGTTGACCAATATATATCAAAGGCCATAAATGGTACATTTCCTTTAACCTAGAAATTCCATGCCAAGAAATTTACCCTAGGAGGAAAAAAAATCAAGTACGTAAACATGTGTATATATAAGAATATCTAACACTGAGTTATTTGCAATAAAAATGGAACTAACTTGTGTCCAAAATAGAGGTTAGATTTATGGCATATTCAAGCAAATGAATTTAAAATGATGATATATCTACATAAATATTGACATTAGAATACAACAAATATATTATCTAACAAAAATGCATGCTTCAAAACAGCCTGTACAGTATAATTCCCTTTTTAAAATTGACCAACATAATTGAAAAATCATGCCTGGTTTGATTCAGAAGCTCCAATACAGTGCCATATATTATTAAAAAGTCCAGAAAAATATACACAATAACATTAAGAATGGTGTTCTCTGGATTGTGATTTTGGTTTTCTTCTTTATAATTTTCTGTATTTTCTAAAATTTATAAAATGAGCAAGATTTTATTTTGGTAACTCGACAATCGGAGAATTTCAGAATATAAATTTCCAATTGACATGGTATTTACAATAAAATTTCAACTTTTCTCATCTTACTTTTCATACAGTTCTTCATATTAGACTCACCACAGTAAATCTATTTTTTCCCACGTTATTTTCTTTCTGTGGTCTCATGTAGTCTAATCGTTTGAAGTCATGAAGGCATTCTTTACTTGGGCAAAATGTTATTAGTTATCCCTCTCATTTGGGTAGATATTTTTATAGGATATTATAATAGGTCTTTCTTTATGAATTTGACTATTATATATAAATATTTCACACTAAATACAGATATAAGGATAACCCATTTAATCAGACCAGATGATGTGATTAAAGCTGCTGTTCCTGTAGACAGAGTGTAGGTTGAGTACTTATCCAGATAATTTGATTACTGTAAACAGTCAACTTTGCCTGAATTATCTGGATAATTGCCTCACCTCTCCATTTTACATAGCCTAAGGTTCTAGGTTTATTTTTGCATCCCACGGGCCACTTTCTGCAGTGATCAGCAATCAGAGAAAATCAGATTATCACTCTGTTTAACCTTCCTGTGCCTTGGGTAATTAAGTCAACAAATTAGCTAAAGGCTCCAATGCGGAAGGGGATTGGTAGACTGTGGTTAAGACACATATTTATGAATTTTCCCTTAAGCTGCTTTTCTTGAGGAAGCTTTGATAAGAAACATATGATCTCAATTATCATTAACTCTCTGTGGTTTCCGTGTTTGGGAGCTTGAACTAGACTTTAGAAAACCTAGGACCCCCTTCGATGTGTGTCTGAGCAGTATATTGCCAGTCCATTCACATTTTCCATCTTGTTATCTCACGTTGAGAAAGGGGACTTAAATCACTCTTCACACACTCTTTGCAGACTCAGGGACTATACTACTTAAGCAGGCTGCTTTTGGGTTATTTTTTAAATTGTCTTTTAGTAATATGCTTTTCTAATCAACTGGGAATTTTTCTTTAAGGCTATTATTAAATATAAAATTATTTCCATGAAACTCTAAAATCTAAGGGAACTATGTAGACATAAAACAACTCTTATCATACATAGATAAATATGAATTTAATAAAAAACATAATTGCAATTGTTTGAAATACTAACCTTGTTTTTTTGTTGTTGTTTTTTTTTTTCTAAAATTTTAGATTAAATTTCTCTGTGTAAAAAGTTTAAAGGGGCTAGGCATGGTGGTTTACACCTGTAATGCCAGCACTTTGAGAGACCTAGAAGGAGGATTGTTTGAGACCAGGAGTTCAAGACTAGCCTGAACAACAAAGTAAGACCTCAGCTCTACAAAAAGTAAAAAAGTTAGGCAGGCATGGTAGCATATACCTGTAGTCCCAGCTACTCAGGAGGGTGGTAGCACATGCCTATAGCCCCAGCTACTGTGGAGGGTAAGGTAGAAGGACAGCCTGAGTCCAGGAGTTCAAGACTCCCATGAGCCATGATTGTACCACTGCTTTCAGGCCTGGGTAACAGAGTAAGATCTTGACCAAAAAAAAAAAAAAAAAAGTTTAAAGGATATCATAATGTTTAATAGGTGATGAATCATAATACCATTTTTGAATATACATATAGATAAGTTACTCCAAATATCAACCTTTGGTTCAGAACCAGCACTGGATTCGAGTGAGAACCCACAGCACTCAGACAGCTGGAATGTGCCGGCCGCTGGGCCCATATATGGCTAAGTGTGCAGTTTCAAAGGAGCATGTCTGCCTTGCTAATACTGTGTAAATATGTAGACCCTTCAAGTTTTAGCCAAACGAAATGTTCTGTCTAATGGAACCCTTCATATACAGAACAAATAACTTCAAGAAAAGAGGAGCTTAGCACCCCAAATCATTTTAAACATTATATTTGTGACAGGAAGTGAATTACGTGGTTATCTATGTATACATCATACTGCTATAGATAAAAATATTTCAAATATTATCACTGTGCTATATCACCCTCAAATCTAATTGAAAAGTGACATTCTCTAAAAATAAGGAGTTGTAGAGTATGTAATTGTACATTTTTACCCATTGCTTTTATGGGAGAAATATTATGTAGGCTCTTCCAATGGGGACATGAATGTAACTACCAAGGCCACAGAAACACTTGAGTAAATAATATGTGTTGACGGCAGTGGAATTTGACATTGTGGCAACACATTTTATCATAATTTTACTTTGAAGAATTGCTGCCTATGCTCCCTTTTAGAAAAGCGTTTGAGTTTGGCAATCATGCATTTATTAGAAATTCATAATATTACAAGAAAAGGATTGGCAGTAATGGGACACTGTCATGGGATGGAGAGGTACATAACATCAATAAGAGTGCCTGATCCTAATTCAGGCGAAGTGAGGTCCAATGGGAGTCTCAAACTTCACCTGTTCGTAAACCACTTATGTACCCAATCCTGACTTGTACCCCACATCTTTAAAATAAAAAAAAGAAATTCAGCCTATTGGATTTTATTGCATGAATAAACTATTGCTGAACATAAAAGCAATCGGTAATAGTGATATTATTACTATTATTAATTGATAATAGTAGTTATCTGCCTGTTATTAAATTCACACAAACATTTCAACTAAAAATACCTTTTTAAAGCCGATTAAACTTAGGCAAGGAGAAATCCCAATCTTTTCCAGGGGCAGGGAACAAGTTCTGTCTTAACTGTACATAGTCCTCCAGAAAGATGAAAAAATTGAAGAGCACATTATTATGCCATATATAATTTATCACTTTTATTCTACAGTAGCTAAACAGAGAGCACTTGCAGTTTTCCTCTTGCGGAAGAGAAGCCAGATGAACTCACTGAGATGAGTAATTCCCAAGATGTTTATGAGTTAGTTATAAGAGTAATTGTATGCAATATCAAAAGAGGGACATTTCATTTCTTTGTACAGAAAACACATCTTAATGTGTTATTCAAAATGACTTGCCCAATTTGCCTCCTAAAATATGACTTAAAAAAGTAAATATTATATGTTAGCTAATGAAAGTCATATGTGCCCAATGTGGAACTTGGAAAATGTATTTAAAAAATAGCTGGTCATCAAGTAGACATTTTTACCTATTTTAGTGTTTCCTGTGAATTTACATTTTCCATAATTGAGAACACACTGCATATTATAATTTTGAGTCACATTTTCTCCCTACTTAGTAATATAGCATACACGTATCACTTAGAATTTATTATGTTTCTAGGGTCAGTAAACCCAACTCAAACTGACTGAAACAAATCCAGGACATTATTGTACATGTAATTGAAAAATCCAAAGGGAGAAGTGAATCCAAGTACCAACTCTTAAGTTCATCTGGGCACTGGTGCCATTTACCTGCACATCTTAGATTTGCTTTTTTTTAGTCAGCTTTTCCTCGTGCTAGCTTCCCTTGTGGTATGCAACCAAGTCTCTGTAGTGTTCTTTGAACATCTCCCTACACTTTGTATGAAGAACAGTTACAAAGTAGAAAGGGAAAGAATACCTTGCTTACTTATAATAACAGCCTCAGAAATTTAGGTTAAAATATGCCATAATAAAGGGAAAATCATAAAACTAGTGTCTATGTGTTTGTATTAGTTTAAAACAGGATTACCTTCACAGAAGGTCTTCACAATATTGCTTAAAGAATATTCAGCACAGATCAAAGAAACATATTATTCCCATATTCTGAAAAGAGGAACCCACAGGAAAATACCTTTTGTAAAAGTTTCTTGGGCATTAAATCATCAACTAGGCAATCAGTATTTATATCCTAATCCATATCAGAAGTTTTTATAAGCCACATGTATGTCACATAACCCTCAGCCTTCATAATCATTAGAGAAAACCAAATAAAATGCAACATTTATCTTCATTTATTCTTCCTTCTCTCGCCCATGGACACACATCCCACAATAAGTAAGAGTATACAACATTCATGAATACAGTACCACTGCACTGAGAAGTCAATTCAGTCAAGAATATATACACATTTTTTCTAATATAATGTTTTCTCCTCTGTGTTCCTCACATATGAATAAAGTCAGTCTCAAACACTTCCTAAGAAGGATTAGAGGGATAATAAGCCATTCATTTGTAAGTCCTAAAGATTCAGTCTCAGCCATATTGCCACATACTATTTTTGTCCCTTTTCCAATAACTATTTATCTTCTTTTCTTTTATATATCTTTTCAAATTCTCAATGATATCTCTGAAAACTTATGAGCTTATATCTTCTACTTGAACTCTTATTTCAGTACCATTTGAATCTAAACATCATCACACAGAAGTAGACAACAAAAACACACATATATATACACACATATAAAAAGACAAATGTCAGTTCTGAAGTTAAGCAAACAATAGTTGGCTAACGATATTCTAGAAGAAATACATTTTATGACAAATATAAACATGCTTTTCCTAAAAACTTAACAAAAATGTACTCTAAGGAATTACTGTAACAATGAGAACAAAAGAGTGAGGTAACAGTACATCAGCTCATAAAATATGCTTTTTAACAAACTAAATATTAATTATATTTTGAGAGTTTCAACTTTGTTTTATTGCACTTACATCACTTCAAAAAGTCACCAGTAGAGGGAGTATATAATTTAAAAATCTAATTAATTTTGATACACTATTTTTAAAGTTGTTTAAGAATGAACTTATTTTTGCAAAATATGACTTTTAACAGTAACGATATCACTTATGCAAAACTCATAACTGTATAAGACACTCAGAAAAAATATATAAAATATAAATATGGTTTATAAATCTCTTATTAATCTAAATCATGATCACACATGTTCCAAAAAGAATATGGATTTGAATCAAATGAATCTGGATTTTTCTCTTCTTGCTAAGCTTCTTTCTAACTGTGAGATTTGGGACAATTTACTTAAGCCTCATTTTTCATATCTTCAAGGTGGAAATAATAATAAATCTTAGAGACGTTATCACAGAGCATCTCTGAGAGGCTTAAATATAACAATGTATGTAAAATAATTAGCATTAATACATTTTAGTGGGGTTTTGTTGTTTGTTTTACTTCATTACCTCTCTTCATCTATATGTAATTCTCTTTACCCTCTTCTCAGCTTTCTTTTGAGTATTACTAGCCTCTAGATTTGGAAAAGATGTAACACATGTCTTGTGAATTGTCCACCTCCACCACATTACACAGCACTTCTCCTGCCCTACTTTTCCAGTTCTGCCATTCACTTAATCCGTTATTGGCATTACCTGAAATTCTAAGACCCAGTTCCCCCAAAAAGAATGTAGGCTCCTCCTCCAAAGACCTCCTCCCCTGTCCTACACTATTTCTTCAGTTACTATAGCAGTAGCTCACAATTCTGTTGAAGAATCTCAGACTTTTCTAACGTGTTTGGCTAACTGAAGGAATTTAGAGTGTCAAAGGGAGAAAATTAAAGAAAAAAAAATCTCTAAGTAAATATTACTTTTCCAAAGTCTCATATAAAAATACCCATGAAGTTAGGTGTTCTTCAGGGTATTCTTTTCAGGAACAACCTCTGCTCTGCAGTTTGCATTATTGAACTCAGGTACGAACCTTCTGGAATAGCCCTCCTTCTCTAATTTCTTGTCTGTGAGTTAACGCTCATGGAAAATAAACTCACGCCCACAGACCCTGGTCCTACTTCAGGCTCACTATCCCCATAAAATACTTTCCCAAGACTAAGTTGTCTGCTTGGCATGGTAGCCAAGACCTCCAGCAGGACATCCAAGGTGCTGTTTGGCACCTCACAGAACATACTGGGTGGGAAAAGGCCAGTCCAGTTTGCTCCTCTTGAAATCTTCTCTTTCTTTGTATTATTGTCAAGTGAATAGCTGTGTGGAGTGTACCTTCTAGCCAACACACACACACACACACACACACACACACACACACACACACTCTTCAAACGACAAAATTTTATTTTCAGAGTTCATTTAATCCTATGGGAAGGAAAAACATATTTTCCTAGCTGTTTGTAATTCACATTTTAGGCAGAGAAGCATGGTAGTTTTTTATTTGCTCCATCTGAGCAGACTCTCAAATTTTACCCCCTAGGTGTGTCCCAAATAATACTTAAGCCATTTATCTAGTTGTGACTTCCTTAACTATCACACATAACTTGGCCAGAATTTTAGTATATTCCTTATAAGTCTCCAGTAAATTTTTAGAAAAAGATGCCAGCCGCCTTTCTGTCATCTTCGATTGGGAAGGGCTATTTGGTATTTCTAGTTACACATGTGAACTAAAATAATTGAAGTGGGATTCAGAAGATCTGTGGTTCTCATAGCCAATTTTGGGAGACAAGAGCTTGTATTTTGGCAGTTTGTAATTTCCAATGAACTTGAGATTTGTAACTTTTGATTGTTCAAAAGACAGGAGGATGAAGGAGAACCTGCATTTCGAAGAGTTAGAATGTTAATTGCCAGGATCTGAGCTGAAGTAATTCAGTAAACATGGGTAAAAACACAAAGAAAGACCCGGCTCAGTGGCCCAGCACTTTGGGAGGCCGAGGCGAGTAGATTGCCTGAGCCCGTGGGTTTGAGACCAGTCCGGGCAACTTGGCGAGACCTCATCTCTACAATACATCAAGAATTAGCCGGGCGTGGTAGCGTGAACCTGTAGTTCTGGCTACTTGGAAGGCTGAGGCAGAAGGATCGCTGGAGGTCAGCAGGTCGATGCTGGGTGGCTGTGAGTGTGCCACTACACTCCAGCCTGGGCGACGGAGTGAGACTCCGACTCAAAAAAAGAAAGAAAGAAAATGAATACTTAACATGAGAATGACCACAGAAGCCACAATGTAGGAGACCCAGAGAAAAGAAACTCCCTAAAGCTCAAGGATTGTAAATTAATTGTTGGACACCAAAATTTATTGATGTTTTACTAGTGTTTTCATTGTTGTACTTGAAACCTCTAAGAACTTGTATTAATCTACTGACAGTAGGAAGTAATATATTGTCTAATCAGAATAGTAGATTTTTTTTAAAAACTTGGGCAGAATATTTCTGCAAATAAGTAATGCTTGCACAATGAGTAGATAAACCCCTGTGCTAAGAACATCAACAAAACTAAAGTTATTTTAAAAACTTAATATTAAGACATTGCTAGAAAATGCTCAACATAAAATAGGAATGAAGATGAATATAAATACTAGAAACTTAAGAGAAGAAGAAAATTTGGGACAGTTGCTGAGTTATCAAATTGAACATTCTTCTATGACAGACAGTAGATCAGAATCTAATTCACCGAAGTAAAAACAGAAGAAAAGTTAAAAAGTAAAGAAATAGATGTTGGAAATTATTGCATGAGTATTAACCATCATAGTCCATATTCCCAGTGGGTGTTTGCATTCCTTACACTTTTAACTCACCTTCAATGACTCGAGAATTTCAGGCAACAGTAGTATTAATCACCTACTCTCTAAACCTAAAATTAAGTAGTACTTTCAGTGAAGTTAGACAAAATACAGTATCGCTTGTTTCTTTATTCAATTTCTTTAAAAATATCACATTTACATCTGTGATTATTTCTTAATGGTCTCAAATCAATAAATAAAACGGCTATAAAATAATTAATGATTTTCTATAATAAATAAAATAATAAAATTTTCCTTTGTGTTTAACTTAAGTTGCGGTGATTAGTCTCATGAACAAATATTAAGGACCGTCAATATATTTCATTATTTGTTGACTTGCTTTTTGGTTTGTTAGTTCTGGTATTGAAGGGTTAAAATACTAAGATAGAGATTGTAGCCATGTTTCTTCTAAATCCTAAAATCAAAAAGCATAGTACTAGGAATGTTATGCATATTATTTCATAGCTAGACATTGTACAAAGAAAGAATTCACCCATCCAGTAAGCTTACGTTCCAGAAACCAACTTAAAGAGTCCTAGTAGAATACTTTTTTTGACTTTATAAGACATTTAAAAATTTGTGTTTGATCAAATTTCCACTGATTCATTGATTAATTTAGAGCAGTGATTTTCTAGTGCATGTCCCACAGCTGACTTGTGAGAGGGCATGGTGGAGCATGGTGCCAGATGCTCATAGAAGGTGGGAACAGTCTATAGCCATACCACCCTGAACATGCCCAATCCCATCGAGTCTCGAAAGCTAAGCAGAGTTGAGCTGGTTAGTACTTGGATGGGAGAAGGTAGGAACAGATGCTGTTTAGTATGGAAAAAGTAAGAGATGTTTAGGGCTCGGGGGTGGTATACTGATAAAAAAAAAATAAGCAAAAAAAAGGCTAAACTCACTAATATGAAAGATGAAAGCAATACAGAGTTGCTTACTGAAAAAGACTGTGTTAAACAAGTCAACAAGTATGACAAACAGGACTCACGACTGCACAAATAAAAGTACCTTGTGATTACCCTTCCTATATCTATTCTTAATAAGCTAATGTTACTGATTTTTTAAATTTTTTTATTTTTTGAGTTGGAGTCTCACTCTGTCACCCAGGCTGGAGTGCAGTGACACACTCATGGCCACTGCAACCTCGGCGCGTGCTACCATGCCTGGCTTATTTTTTGATTTACTGTAGAGACGGAGTCTCACTAAGTTGTCCAGGCTGGTCTTGAACCCGTGAGCTCAGGCAATCCTCTCGCCTCGGCCTCCCAAAGTGCTGGGATTATAGGCTTGAGCCTGTATGTCATCCAGCCTGGAGACAGAGTGAGACTTCAACTCATATATATATATATATATCTTTTTCTTTACAAGAATGTTGTTGGGACAGAACATGCATCTTCTTCTTTACTTAAAATCAACAGATTTATAGTGTAATTTCCTACATGTACTGGACATGGTGCCAATCACTGAAAAAAATACAAATAAATAAATACAGATTGGTATAGGCCAGGATCATGTCCCCACTTTCAAATTCTTGGCTGGTATTTAAGTCTCACTTAGGTGACCTGTACTGAGAGAAGGGTGGTTCCTCAGAGGGACTAGGAAAAGTGGCCACCAAAAGAAAGCTGAACAAATTAAGAGTGGCTAGAGAATAAAGTCTCTACTATACCAGGTATGAGTTCTTATTTCTAGGATTCCAGCCAAAAATAACTATTTCATAAGACTGATTACACCGCTGACATTTTTAAAGACCATTCCTATTGCTGAAATTTAAAAAAATAATTCCTTTTGATCACCTAAACTTTAGGAATCTTTTTGCATATCCCATCCTTGTCTTACCAATACTACACAATGCTCGCTCGGTTCACATTTAAGAACAGACCACACTTAAGAACTGAACAGGCACAGCAGTGACAAAAGTAATCAGAAAAAGACTCCAAAGGAGAGAAATGTATTAGAAAAAGAATCAGGGCAGTATAATGATAGTAAGATTGAGTGAATTGGATATACAGGCACACATTGGATATGATATTGAGAGTTTAGTTCCACACTACCATAATAAAGCAAATATCTCAATAAAGCAAGTCACAGATTTTTTTGGTTCAATAATATAACATGAGTTATATTTACACTACACTATAGTCTAGTGAGTGTGCAGTAACATGTCTAAAGAATACCTTAATTTAAAAACACATTATTGCTAAAAAATGCTAGTAATCATCTGAACCTCAGTGAGTCTTAGTTTTCTTTTGGCTGGTGGGGATCTTGCCTCAGTGTTGTTGGTATTGACTAATCAGGGTGGTGGTTGCTGAAGTCTGGGCTAGTTGTGCCAATTTTAAAAAATAAGACAACAGTGAAGTTTTTGGCATTGATTGACTCCTCCTTTCATGAAAGATTTATCTGTAGCATGAATGATGTTTGATAGAATTTTACCAATAGTAGAACTTCCTTCAAAATTGAAATCAATCCTATCAAACTCTGCCACTGCTTTATCAACTAAGTTTATATAGTATTCTAAATCCTTTGTCATCATTTCAACAACGTTCATAGCATCTTTACCAGGAATAGATTTTATCCCCCAAAACCATTTTCCTTGCTTAGCTAAAAAATAAACTCTCCATCAATTCAAGTTTTTTCATGAGGTTGTAATAATTTATTTATATCTTCAGGATCCACTTCTAAGTTTAGTTTTCTTGCTATTTTTACCACATCTACATTGACTTCCCCCACTGAAGTATCAAACCCCTCAATGCCATCCGTGAGGGTTGAAATCAACTTCTTCCAACCTTCTGCTAATGTTGATGTTTTGACCTTCTCCCAAGAAGCACAAATGTCCTTAATGGCATCTAGAACAGTGAATCCTTTCCAGAAGTATTTCAATTAACTTTGCCCAATCCATCAGAGAAGGTATTTTCTTTGGAAACTTTAGTGTTATGAAATATTTTCTTAAATGATATGACTTGAAATTCAAAATAATTCCTTAATCCATGGGCTGCAGAATGAACGTTGTTATAAGCAGGCATGAAAATAACATTAATGTCCTAGTACATGTCTATCAGAACTCTTAGATGAACAGGTGCATTGCCAATGAGCCATAATATTTTGAAAGGAATCTTTTTCTGAGCAGGTCTAAACAATGAGTTTAAAATATTCAGTAAAAAGATTTGCTGTCACCCGGGTTCTGTTGTTCCATTTCTAGAGCACAGACAAAGTCTATTTAGTATGATTTTTAAAAGCCCTAGGATTTCAAAATGGCCAGTGAGCAGCAGTTTCAACTTAAAATTACCAACTGCATTAGCCCCTAAGAAGAGTTAGCCCATCCTTTGAAGCCTTGAAGCCAGATATTGACTCCTCCTCTCTAGTTATAACAATCCTAGGTGGGATCTTCCTCTAACAGGAGGCTGTTTTGTTTACATTGAAAATCTGGATAACTTGCTGTAGCCTCTTCCTCAGCACTTGCTGCTTCATCTTGTACTTTCATGTTACAGAGATGGCATTTTTTCTTAAACCTCATGAACCTACCTCTGTTAGCTTCAGACTTTTTCTTCTGTAGCTTCCTCACCTCTCTCAGTCTTCCTACAACTGAAGAGAGTTAGGGCCTTGCTCTGGATTACGCTTTGGCTTAAGAGAACGTTGTGGCTAGTTTGATCTTCTATCCAGACCACTCACACTTTCTCTATATTAGCAATAAAGCTGTTTCACTTCCTTTCCATTCTTGTGTTCACTGGAGTAGCACTTTTAATATTCTTCAAACACTTTTCCTTAGAATTTAAATCTTGGGTAACTATTTGGCACAGGAGGCCTAGATTAGGCCAATTTCAGCTTTCAATATGCCTTTCTCAGTAAGCTTAATTACTTTTAGCTTTTGATTTAAAGAAACATGTGACTATTTTACTTGAACAGTTAGAGAGTATTGTAGAGTTATCAGCTGGTCTAATTTGAAGGCCCAAGGAGAGGGAGAGAGACAACAGAACAGTTAGTTGAGCAGTCAGAACACACACATTTATCAATTAAGTTCGCCATCCTATGTAGGTGCAGTTCGTGGTGACATAAAACAGTTACAATCATAACATCAAAGACAACTGATTATAGATCACCATAACGTGCATAATAATAATGAAAAATGCGAAATATTGGGAGAATTACCAAAACGTGATACAGAGCCGCAAAGAGAGCACATGTTGTTGGAAAAATGGCACCGATAGACTTGCTTGATAAACGGTTATCAAAAACCTTCAATTTGTAACAACAAACAAAAAACGCTCAATATCTGTAAAGCATAATAACAGTGGAGCGCAATAAGATGAGTTGTGACTGCAATTTTTATAAAGAAAGATGGCATTTTTTTTATAGGTAAAGAAGGATGAAATCCTTGGGAAATAAGAGATTGCCATCCTAAGCATTCCCAAAGATATACAGACCTTGTCAACGTTTTTGTGTTCTTTTTGATAAAATCTCATTGCCCTCTCAGGCATAAAACTTAAACTCTGTTGGTTTGAAATGTAGTGCTGTTCTATCTTTTGTGTGCTCAGGACTGTTCTTCATTATAAACCAGCCCTCTTCTGAAGATCTATACTTTTTTCATTCAAGGTCTACAGGAAAATAAATAATACTTGTTCCAAATATCTTTTGTAAGATAATTTTCAAAAGTTTGATCACATGCAGGCCTCTTTGTTATGATATAGTAAACCTTTGATTGCATCACTCCCATCTAAACATGTTTCTCCTGACTGTCTCTTAGTTTGTACGAGGAAGTCAAGATTGGTGTTTTTGGTTTGTTTCCTGTTTTTTGTTTTTGTTTTTTCTTTCTTTCTCTTAAGGCACAATGACAAGCAGTTGTTTCTGTAGCACTATGGTCTGCTGAGTCTTTCTCTTATCAATCTTCTAGAGCAAAGAAATTTTAAGGATGTTTGTTTTTACAATAATTAGGAAGGAATTTTACCTTCTATATTCTCACAGATAGCAGGAAATACACCCATTGGCCACAATCCTAATCACTAAATTTCAGATTCCTTAAGAGCTCTATTATTTTAACTACCATTCTCTTAAAAAATGGCTAGTTGTGGAAACCTCAGGAAATGCACAGGAAATAACTGCCTGAGAAAATGTTAGCCAGGGAATTGGGTCATATAACAAAGTGGTAAGACATGACTGAGACTATACACCAAACACTATTTATTATTTAACTCCTCAAACTGGCTTTTTTTTGTAGCATTAAATACTTGTAAAGAAATAATTCTCTCACAATATGGATATCATGTCTTAGAAATACTGTCTAATTGGGCAAACAGCCAAAACATTCAGGTAATTGTTGACTTTGCAAGGCAAGGGGAAGTGGAAGATTGAGTCAATTATTGAGTCAATAATCTTGCTACTGAGGGAGTTTGTGTTTAAAGATTCTGAGTGGCTACAGAGGCTGTCTGTAATCAACTGTTCATTGTTCTTTTGGATAGCCATTTGATTTACTAGTTTACAGATATTTAGAATTGTGAAAATAGGGGATCTGATTTTTCACTTAAATCTTTTTGGTTGATGCCTTTCACTGAAAAAGAAAAACTAATGTAAATAAGAGATATTCTTTATCACTCAAGTCCAATTAAGATGTTTACAGATACTCAGTTTTGCATCCTAGTTTTGCGACTAGTACAGTGTTTATGAATTTGGGCATGCTTTTCATCTTCACTAAGCCTCAGTTTCTCTCTTAGTAAGATGGCAGTGATAATATCTTAGTTTGGCTTAAAGATACACATTTAATTTCAAATTTGAATATTTCTGAATTTTGAATGAATTGTATAATTGATGAATAAATTGAATGTAGTTTTTTATTTTTCCTAAATAATAAATAAATAATTCAGTTTGTAATTCCCAGTATACAAAAACAGATGAAGTGGTTATATGTAATTAATAGTATTTTTCTCAAAATTAAATGAGATAATACTTAAACTGCTCTTGTCACATAAAGAATACAAAATAATGTTAACTATCACACCAGTTATTACCATTGTAACTTCAACTACTATGACTAAAATTACCAATGTCACTGTCTCAGTTTCCCTACACTTGAAATACAGGGCATAGGACTCACCCTGTCTCATAGAGTTTAAATGAAATAACTTATCTAAATCTCTTTGCATGGTGCTTAAAAGTTAACTACCACTATTATCAACAATTACAACTGCTACTACTGCAACCACTCTTATTAGGAGGAATTATATCCTATTTAATCTCAAAGAATTTGCTATCTAATTATAAAAACATTAAAGCAAAATATTTCAAGACAGTATTTGTTTTCATTGTTGTTGCCTTAAGCTTAGTAAGAGACTGCAAAAGAGGAAAATCACAGGGCTTAAGATTATCTACAAACATGGAGCAAATCTCTGCCTCCCACTTCTTGGATACCTTAAGAGAATGTGAAAGTTACCAGGAATTGGAAAACTTTGAAGAGTGCTGTTGACTCAAAATAACTGCAGAGCACTCTCTTTGGCTTTTAAATTGGTACAGTGGAAGCTGAGTATCCTCTCACATTACACCCTTTTCACTAACCATACTGGATGTATTCTCATGCACTTACACAAATATATACACATACAAATTGGCCAGAGCTGGGGAAGGTAGCAAAGGAAACCCAAAATGAGCAACATATGACTGATTATACCTTGCAGCAATTCAGAAGAAAAAATAGTTTACAGGATATATGTCTACTACATGCCTCCTCTCATCACTTGTTTTCTACCTTTTTCATTCATCTTCTTTAAAATAATTAAAAACAACAACAAACTCTGGTCTATTCTGCCCTCCTCAGCACTTTTTGTAAAAGGGCCATCTTTAGACCATAGTAAGTAGAGTGCTTGTGCTTGCCTCAGTGAAGAAGGCTGGAAACAAATCTAATTGTGAAAGAGAAAAAAAGTACCAAGAAAGAAAAGAATACAAAAATATGCTTTTTACATGTTTTATTATATGTGAAAACAATCTTAATTTTCTTCTCACCAGTCATAGTTCTTATTAGTTGTTTCCTATTAATGAGACCATATGCCAGGAGTACCCAGAACCTTAATTCAACAGAAAAAGACAAAAGCACAAAATAATAATAATAAATGTTTTATAATTTCTATAAAATATGCATTAATGGTTATCTTATGAGAACCCTTTTCGTGGAAGTCACAGAAATGCAAATCAAACTATATTAGGCAGAGGGGAGAAAATCAGGGGTGGAGTGGAATGCAGTTAGCTGGGCACAAGAGACAATCTACACAGGGTCTCCAAGTCTTTCTGACTCTCAGCTTCCACTAAGCAATGCAAAGTAGAGAGAGACTGAAAAATGTTTTCTATTGTTTAGGTTCAGTAATCCTAGGAAGAAGTGCTGATTGGGCCTAACCTAAACAGGATCATTCATTCACTTTTACTGTATAATTTGTAAAATGAGTATTTGAAGAATTAATTGTAGTGCAAGTAAATACAGCACTACGTTCACCCTACTCCTAGTTTTCACTTGAGTTGTAATAATTAGGTCAAGAATGTTCCTCTTTTATTACACAAGCATGAATACAAAAACTACCTTGAGGAAAATGAAGTATTTCAGAAATGTAGCTTTCTGCTTGAATCAATATTTTTATATCCCTTCATTCTGGACTAGGGACCACCTCTCACATTGTTTTAATTTTCACACCTTTTTAAAAAATAAAAACACTAAACTCAGTCATATAGTCATGATAAATTTGCTTTTATAGAATTTTTTAACCTTGATGGCAGTGGTTAACTGTGTAGTGTAGTGTGCATACGTTCAAAAGAAATTAAGAGCAAACAATACACAAAATTTTCATGAAAATCTAATCGGAAACCTATTAACTAAAACCAACAAAAAGCTCACTTAGCACAAGAGCCTGTTTCCATGTTAACAGAATGCAACTGTGATTCTTTTCATCTTAGTACAATAATACCAGGGTAAATTAAAAGGTATTGTTTAAACACAAAAGGTACCTTCTTTCCATTTGATGTTTGTATACTAGTTTCTCTTAGTCAATTCTCAGTATGAAATAAGTAACAAATGTGAGGGACCTATTAAAATGTTAGATTAGAGACCATATTAGCATATAGGAAAAGCTGAAGGGAAATGTTTTTTTGACTGTTAATGGGAAGTGGGGCAGAGAAGTTCTGGCATTGACAAGGTACCATAGCTCTAGATTTTGATTAATCATGATAACTACATAGTCTCAAGAACTGATTTAAATTTCTTATTGGAGCAGTATGCAAATTACAAAACTACTCATGGAGCTAGCTGTTAGGCAACTTTTTTGTTGTTATTGTTGTATTGTTTTGTGTTTTGTTTTTTGTCCTACCAAACGCATTCCATGTACAGACAACGAACAAAGTAACTTATTGGCTTAAGGCTGCTCATTTAAGGAAAATGGGAAGAAACCTGAAATATGAGGGAAACTATTTCTCCAGACTCTCAGATGGAAGGAAACAGATTTGCAAAGGGTGTTTATTTAAATTACTAAATTACCTTTATAGTGACTTGAGGCCAGGGAGGTACTTATTTGCAAAGCTATAATACAATGTTTTTAGCAGGAAATCTTCAATAAGGGCAAAACCACTTCAGGACCTTGGTTGGAATTTTGAACTATGAACATTAAGCAATCAGCAAGAAAATAATATAGCATTATTTCATTGATATATACTGTGCCATAAATAAGGAGAAATAAAGGAAGGGAGCTATATGCTTCATTACTTTAGTACTAAATTTCTCAGGCAAGGAACAAGATAAAATAGAAAAACATAATAATTTGTTTCAAAAGCAGAGCAATAAAGATATTATAAAACATCTTTAAAAAACAAACAAACAAACAAACAAACTAATCATTAACACTAAAGATCTAGCCAAACTGGAAGGGGATGGACTAAGAAAAAAAAAGGCGTAAAGCACGTTTTTCCTTCTTGAGCTTTTTTTAGTCTCTCAATGTTGTGGCATTGGAGCAGCAAGCTGAAATGATTTATGAAATGAAAAATTCCTGCCCACCCAGTTCACAGACAATCATGTGCAATAACTACTGTGTTCTGCTATTTGCTATAATATTTAGCTCAGATGTAGCCAGAAAATCCCACTACACACAGAAGAGTCAACCATAAAAAGAAACAGATTTCCTTGCATTTCTCTCATGTGTTTGTACATGGACACACAGGAGAATAATAAATGCATATTTTTGCACACATCAGTAATTTCCTTTTTATCTTATCCTGTTGCTTTTTCTTTTCTTTTTTTCAAGGAATTTTATTTACTTTTACTTTTGAAGTAATTCCTCCTTTCTCTATCTCAATCTTCTAACCGTTTTTCCTCTTTGCAAGACCTTCAGTACCAGGATGATACCTGAGTAATTTAACAAATAACTATTCATCCAAGTAGTTATTCAATAACCCAAGTAATCATTCAGATTGTGCTACAAAAGTGATTTTGTTAAATACTGGTTTTCTTTATATTACTAATTGGCTTTATTAAGTTTGTGAACATTCAGGAGAGTATAGCCTAGTCTGAGAATAATCGTACTTGTACTGTTTTGCAAAGTGTAATAAAAACTTGCCAACGAAACTGTGAGTATTAAATGGGAAAAACACAGTTAGTTGACATACATAAGATGAATGACGAGTCCTTCCACACATATATCTTTAACCCAGAACAATATGATGTGCTGTGGAAAATGAATAATGCAGTAGGCAGATATGCATGTACTGTCTTCTGAGGACTTTATATTTGTATTGGAAATTCCAATACACAATAAAGTAGAGATTATCATAAGACCATTTATAATCAGTGTCTCTAGTAGTCTTGAAAAGGAAGAGATTGTCAAATACTGGGAGCATTGGGCAAAGTCAATGGAAATGGTGGGACTTAATATAGGTTTAAAAGATTGTTTTGTATGATAAGACCTTAAACACCACGTATGGCTCTTGCCACAATGGACTGCCCAGAATTGATAATTACAGTCAAACTTCAGTCTTCCTAATTCATTATATTTTCCCATATCCTCTGGATATCTGAGCACATAAAGAAGTTTAAGAAACAACAAAGCATGGAAAGTACAAGTGAACCAAATCATTATACAGGAAGTGGTATGGTAGGAGAACAAAGGTCTTGATTTTATTTTTGCCATAATCTCACTGAGTTTTTAGGGGAAATATTTAAAGCAATATGTGTCACAGTATCTTAAGGATAAGATGGTGTTAAGACTGAAAACTTTTAGAAGACGAATGGGTAGAGAGCAAAATGCTTCCTAGAGTTCAGGTAGATAATAAAAACCTTTGGCAAAGAAGCATTTCTAACTATTCTCACAAGAGAGAGTCTTAGCAGGACACTCTAAAAAACTTTTAGTCACCAGCCCCACCTGTCTGCTCTTTCCCTGCCCAACTCGATAGCTGAAATGAGGATTATTTATTTTAAAGGGGATTGGCAGAGTTGAGGTGGGGTGCAAATTGGAGAAGTATTCTATCCTTTATTTCTCATATATCTTGCCCAGTTCAACATTGTTTATTAACATATTCCTATATCTCATCTTAAGAATATTTTTGGACCCACAGATCAACTCCAATGTTCTTTTGAGCAAAATATCAGAATGCCTTCCCACTGGATCTGGAAATGATAATGTTTTTTATGAGTTTAGTGCAGAGAAGATAATTAATGCCTACATGTCTACATAATCTCCTGCTGAATGAATTTAGAAGTCATCATTCTAAAACACAGCTTTTTAAGGTGGTTCTATTTTTGACTAAAGTACGATTAGAATGTATATCAAATTACTAAAGAATATTCCTTTAATATTTGTTTCTTGGTTATTTCTCAGTCATTTTTAGTTAACCTGATCTTTCAACCCATAAATTTAATTGGACCAGATGAAAAGACATATCTAACTGCTCCTTTGCTTTTTTCTACTGAGGAGAGTGGATAAAAATGGATCTCGTTCTCATGAAACTGGAGTCAATTTGATTCTTCAGCTCTAAAAAGTAACACGGAAATAGTGAGGTGTAATTACTGAAAATTTCCCATTGAAATTTTAAAAACCTACTTAAAATACTTAAGAGTCTTTGAGGGCCATATTACTAAAAATCCAAGGATACATTTCTTCAACTATGGCTGGGATCCAGAGTGTCACATAATTTCATCAGGAGATCATATCTCTCTATCCAATGACTCTCTTCACTTGGCTAGGTAATGCCTGCCAACCAAATATTGAAGTCTATTACAGAGTGATTGCCTTCCCTAATAGATCTGGACTGAACATTTTGACTGGGTAAGCCTGAGTCATGTGCCCATCCTATGACTTGGGAAAAGAGCGTTCAATTTTACTTCCAAATGAATTGTGTGAAATGTTTTCCACAAGAAATAGGGGCTCTTTTCTCAAAAGAAAGAAAAAGAGACTGGGGGAAACTACTACTAAGAGACTGGAAAATAAGTCTACAACATATGGGCAGATTTTCAAACATGCTGTAATTTCAGCATTGTCATTCAGTCTTTTGGCCAGCAACTTCTCTCCCTAAAAATTACATAGAGGAAGCCTTTTTTCTTTCCGTTTAAAATTAATTTTTGTTTTTGTTTTCAAACACCTTGAGAAAAACAGAGGTGAATGAAATATTGTGATAGACCCATTTATATAAGGGCTAATTGTACTCCAAATGTATTTTCCAGCAATGATAACCAAAATTCTATTAAAAACTACATTTACTGAAATTTCTTTTGAAAACATAATAGCTAACATTAATTGAGCTTTTACTAAAGGCACATGAAATGCAAGACACTATTCTGTGGGATCTATATATAAATAAATATATATAAACTCATTTACAAATCACAACCATCCTATGATGTAGGTGTTGTTATCCTTGTTTTACAGAGAAGAAAACTGAGTCACTGAGAGATTAAGTAATTAGCCCAAGTCACATAGCAGAGTTGAGATTTGAACTACAGTATTCTTAACTATCTTGTTTAAGTTATGTCAGCCAGCAGTTTGCATAGATTTATGGCTTTTTTTTTTTTTTTTTCTGGCAAGCTGGAGTTTGTGTTTCTGGAAAACAGTAGTTAATTAAACAGAATAAACCATATGTGTAGACAAAGACTTGCCTTCTTTTTCTTTTCTTTTTCTTTTTTTCTTTTTTTAGGGCCTAAACTGCATATTCTAGAAAATATTTTTTTAAAAAAAAGCATAGGCATAGTCTTTCTCCAGTCTTCAGCAGACTTTTCATAGCTAAAATGACAAAAATTTTTGTTATATTTTAAACTATCGACTAGTCAAGTTCTAAAATTAAATTCAACAAAAATAGGCTTATATCATTTTTAGTATCTTTCTGATTATTTAAAAGGCTCTGAGAATAAATTTTCTTTTTGGAGTTTTGAAGCTGTAAACACGTGGTTTTCTTCATGGGCCTCAATTCCTAAATAATACCACATGGCTAGCGAAATGACTTCACATAGCTAGTGAGAAATACCACTCTGCAGTATGATTTCCTCCCTCTGCAGTATGATAAGAGTCCATTGGAATTAATTTGGCATAAAAGGCATTGGAGAGTAGTGATTAGGACTTGTTTAGTTGCAAGTAACAGAAACTCAAACTTAAGCCTAAGGGGACTTCATGATAAGGGTACTAGTGCTTTTCATGAACCTGAGATCCAGATTTAAACTGAGTTTCAGAAACAACTGAAACCAAAGGCTCAAGCTCCATTAGCATTACTGTTGTGTTTCTGCTTTTTCTGTTTTGTGTATTCCTAAGCAGCATTGTTTTGCCATCTGTCTACATAGTAGAGCAAAAATACTACCAATACTCAAATTTAGATCTTCCTGCCAGACTTACCCGGAATCTTGTTCCTGATTTCAAATTCTCAGAAGGGGATTAACAAGTCCACCAAGGATCAGTTGCTTGTTCCTGGTCCAATTAGTCATCACCAGAAAAATGACTAGAGTTGGCTCAAATTTGGTCAGCTACCAACACTTGGAACAAGGACAGAATAACACATGTGAGTTGAGGAATAGAAGTTCTCAGAATAATAGGATACAGACAATCAAAACAATGTATCCACAGCATGGAGCCTGCTATTTAAAGTCATTTGTCTGATTTCTTCTTATTTAACTGAAAGGGATCTTGAAACTTAAGTTTTTTCAACAGTGTTTATAAAGATGGCACATCTTATTCACAGTCCAAAAGGTAAAAGCCAAATGCCTAATCCAATAACTCATATATTGTCAGTGTAAACGATCTTTGGAAAATTTGCAGAAAAGTACAGAGAAAATACTTTAAATAAAACAGAAAATTTTAGTAAATGACCTGATCCATATTGTTCTCATCCAAAGTACATCAGTTGCTGAGAAATAGAAAATTTGAAGTAATGTTCACCTTCCTTTTTCCTTTCTAACCAAAAGAAAAAGAAACAGCAATGGACTAACTGTAAGAGAAACAGCTAGAGAAAAACGAAAAGGAGGAAGTGGAGAGGGGAAGGAGAGGAAAGGGAGGAAGAGAAGGAGGAGAAACATTATAACACAGTTTATGCATAGTTGTATGATCTATTGATGTGCTTTATTTTCTATGTGTTGCATTTTTCTAGTCTGAATAATTGTAACATTTCATCTTTACTACCTAAGGAAAGAAACATGACATTGAAGAAAGAGAGAAAGATAGGAGGTGTTTTTCAGTATTTGGGTTTTGAATCTCAGTTCCTTTGTTTTGAGAAATAAATTGTTGTCTCCAAAAGACATGGGGCATCAAGTTTATACTTTAAAACATAGAGGTCATTTTCCTAATATTTTTCCCAGTCCAAACCCTGTCACAACCAGGTCAGTTGAGAGCAGTCAAAAGAAAAGCAAAAGTAAGATTTTTTTCTCTCTCTCTCTATGAAGGGTCTCCTGCCCTTTCTCACACCTTCAGTCTAAATAGAGAGAGGAAAGAAGAATGTTAGAGCCACTGGATTTACTTGTGGGCTCTGAAGTCAGGCATTTCTATAAGTCCCTTTCTGGGTAAAGGCATGGAGAAGACAAGCCCCATAAGGTTCCCTCTGAACTCTGTTTACCTTGGAGCTGTCCCATGTCTACATGCACCTAAGAGGAGTATGGAAATAGCTGAAAGAGTCCAGGCCAGAGAGCACTTACTGCAGAATAAGAAGCATTGGCCAATTTTCTTCTGAAATGAGGAAGAAACAGTGGTGATCCACTTACATTGACAACTAGAGGTGGCATGAAAATTTCTCAGCCAATATTGGTATAAATAAATGACTTGGGGACATTTAAGTTCCCCCTTCCATTCCCACTCTCAAAATCTTGGCAATCAATTAACACCCTAGAATATAAATGCAATATCTAGGGGAAAGTTTGGGTGAAGGAGGGGTGGTTTTATTTGCTTGAGGAAACTCTAATTATAACAAGATTGCTTTAAACTGATCATGATTCTGCTACTGATGTAGCATAGGTTTGAAGTAGAAATACAGTTACAAATATAGAAAATTCTATTTCTTGAACATTTTTGTTTATATACTAAATTTTGTAATTATTACTCATTCAACAGCAGAACTGGGAAAATAATGCCCATTAACTATTTTATTTATTTATTTATTTTACTTATTTTTCCCCCAACGAAGTGTGTTTTCTAACCTGGAAGTTAAAAGTAATCATTTAAAAAATAATTCTCATGTCCATTGATTTTTAAAAATATTTCCCCCTTAAAACACTGGGAACCACCCTCTCTGATATTTTAATTGTTTGGTTATATGTTCAAATGGACTTAAATCATTTGCTAGAAATTTGTATTTGCTCCTTTAAGATTCAATTCTACTTGGTGTTCAGTTTATGAATCTTTCTTCTTTTGCCAACTCATTTTATTTTTCTCACTTCCTCTAACCCTCTAGTCCTTAAACAGCATCACCAGAAGGAGACCTCCTTGTATGCTATTCCTCAGTTTGCCAGCGATAAAAAAGGATCTTTTAAATATACTTCCACAGAGGCCACATGTGTACCATATATATTCCTTAATATAAATCATGAGGAGAGGGCCTCCAGCATCCTATGAGTAAAGTCTTGAACTTAGTATGCTAAAGTAGTTCGTCTTTGATCCAAGGAAACCCACAATTGAATTAGCAGAGATTATTTCTTTTTTGCTTTCTTCTCTTTCCCATGCCATTGGTAGATTTGTATCTCAAAAAACTGTATCCTTAGAGACATATGAGGAATCATTCTATTTGCAGTGTCTGCAGCTTCTCTGACTCAATAACTAACTTTTAGTAAGGGAAAGTGATAAAACTAGACAGTTCAAGAGAATGAAACTTGTCATGGCCCTATACAAACAGTTTGTCATTATGCCAGGGTGGAGAACAGAACAAAGTGGTCATTATAACCAAGTGATACATTAGATTATGCTAAGGATCCCTTTCTACTACACTGACTTTTAGATTTAGATTTCACTTGTTTGAGCTCTAGCCTTAAATAGACTGGAAGGGTAGTGTTATATGGAAGACATTCATAAAACAACCCTCCCAGCTGAAAATTTCATGTCTAAGTTGTAAGTTGACCCCTACTCTCTGCTGCTGTCAAGCTGCCAGAAAAAAAGGAACCAAAAAGTCATAAGCAAATGTGCCTAAAAATGTTGGGTTATAAATGATTGTCTTCTCAGTATACTGCAAGCTCCATGTGAATATAAATTATACATAGGCATCTATCTCCTGGGTAGCTCCCTCACCATCAACATTTTAAGTTTATTTCTATAGTTTGGCTTCATCCTGTTTTCAGAAGGGTTTAAAATGACTTCTAAAATAAATAAAACACTTTAAATTGATATAAACCAGAGATAGGTAGAAATGAACAAAAAGAAGTATTGGTACATTAAATGAAGTTAGGAATGAGAACTAACTCAAAACTGTATATCAAATGGTCTTTTAACAAGACTCAACATTTGTTCTGAGTTTATAACAAGGCAGTGGGAAAGGGATATCTGATCAGTCAAGGTTTCCATAAGTTCATAACAACTATTTAGAAGAAACAAAAGGAAAATCATCTCAAATATCCTCATAGTAGGAAAAAAACAAAAACAAAAAACAAACAAACAAAAAAAAAACAAGCCCTTGGCACAGTGCTAGATAAATAACAGGAATTTGAAATAAGCTTACTAGTTAATAGAACAATTGGATTCATTACAATGGAGCTTAAATTACAATATTTGAAGAAAAATCAGAAACAAAAATTAAAATGGCTTTTAAAAGCCGTTTTTCTTGTTTATGTTGATTGAGGTTGACAGAGTTAGATTTACTGACATAGATGTTTGAAGACACTAGCAAATGCAGGTGAATCCTGGTCTTAGGAGACCTCCTGTACCACACATTGGAATTAACTAATGAGGAAATGTCTATGTGCTTTTATTGCTAGAGGATGAAATGAAAATCTGTAATTCCAGCCCAATTATGAGAAAAACATCAGACAAATCCAGATTGACAGACATTTTACACAATAGCTGGGCAACACTTTTCAAGACTATCAACGTAATGAAAAACAAGAAAAGAAAGAATTAGAAACTGTCACAGCCCAGTGGATATTAGGGAGATATGATAACTAAATACAATGTAGTAACCTGAATTGGATCCAGAAACAGAAGGAGAATGCTAGTTACAAACTTATCCAAATAATGTCTAGAGTTTAGTTAGTAATAATGTATCAATATCAGTTTCTTAGTTTGATACATGTACCATGGTAACAGGATATTAACAATGACAAAACTAGGTGAAATGTCTATAGGTACTCTATAGTACTTAAAATTAACCTAAAATTAAACTTAAACTTAAAATTAACCTAAAATTAAAAGCTTATATTAAAAATATAAATTTGAGATATCTTTTATTAAATAGCCCTGTGTTCTATTTACATTAGATAAAGAATAGCATCTTTAAGTTTAAGATGAAAAACCACGGACAAGAAGAAAAGACAATTTTATTTAAGCATAAATTAGCTAAAAAGTAAAACAAGGCATATAAATAATGCCCCCCCAATCTGAGCACATTGAATATTAAAAACTACTTGCTGTGCTTCTGTCTAAAGATGAAACTTTCCATACCCTTTTATAACTCCTCAGAGATGTGTATTCATTTGCCTTATACTTCCTCCCTGTAACATGACCTTCTTCCTAATATTAAGCATATAAACTTATCCCCATTATACATATACATTATACATAGTCTCCTGAGATTTCCTTTAGGGAGTTCAAAAGAGATTTTCTGTTTTCAAACCCAAATTATTCTGAGGTATTTTTCTTCTTCTGGCATGTTTATCTTGTTTTAATCACCTTGCCTTTATCATGAAAAACAACAAATGGTGTCTGAGGTTCTGCTGTGGCAAACTAGTAACCAATGTAAGGAAACGTAACCAGCTGTTTTCCATCTCTGCTGTAGACAGAAAGAGCAGAGATACCAGTGCTCAACTGAAGGAACCGCACACACAGTTTGCTATGAAATCCTCCTTATAGAACCCATTGCTGTCAGTGTAGACACCAAAGCAAAATCGATTCTACCACGTTTTCTAGTATAGTCATGCACTTGAAACAAAGCTGACATAAATAGATGAGGTCTATTGCTTCGAATTGAAACAGAATGAAAGTTTGAGGCATTAAAAGGGGGAAACAGTCATGCAATATTTTCTGTAAGAATATCTAGATACAGGACATTAATTTAATAAATTAACTTAAACTCCTTCTCTGCAAAAAAAAAGAAAAAGATAAGTGAGAACAGAAAGGAATTAAAAATCAATGAAGTTAACTATTTTGTAGTATATTTAAGTACGAAATTGTGCAGAGTGCTGCACTAGACTGCAGGGGGAAAAAAAAGAAGTACAAGATGCATAAACCTAGTGGGAAAAATGACATAAATCTCTTATCATGAGATATAGGATAAATGTTAATTTCTATAATAACAAATACAATACTGTTTTATGAGAAGTTCATTGACCCGAGGGCACTACTAAGAAAATGTTTCTCTGGGTTTTTTTTTTTTTTTAAAGAGTTTTCCACAATATTTTAATAGCTCGAATTCCTGGTGGGAAGGGATCATCATCTACTCATTTCCAGCAGGGGGCAGAATTACCATGGAGGAGGTCAATGTCATAAAAAATATGAGGAAACAAAAATCAAGCAGAAAAATAAAAGACAGTTTGTATTTTTTGGACTCCTTCCAAGTTGAAAAATATTTATCATTTTTTTAGAGCAACAAAAAGTTCTTCATGAAATATTTAGCTATTGCCACACTATCATTTACCAGCAGCAATTTCTTTCAGCTACTTAATAGGAAGACTGATTTTGTGCAATACTTTACCATATCAAGTTCTTATTGTTCCTATGTGTCAACGAGAATAGCTGAACTCTACAACTATTTCCACAAGAGATGGTTTGATGTGTTCTGAGCTTTTGTGCTTGCTTTCCTATAGTGACAACTTCTCAAACTTTGTTGAAAAGTCTCTATCTTACTAATTAAGACTTCAATGAATCAAATTAAACGTGCAGTAGAAAGTTGCAGTCAGTGGTGTGCTGGTGAATGTTTAGCAATCAGGTCTCAAAAAAAGTGAATGTGTGTGTGTGTGTGTGTGTGTGTGTGTACATCAGCTTGCAATAACTTTGATGTTATAAAGGATGGCATGCTTTTGTTGATTTTTTCCTAACTCTTGTAGCCACAGCCAGCCCATAGAAGCAATTGACAAATACATGTGATTCTGATGCAAATGTAGGCTAATATTGTTCTTTCTTTATTCACTGAGATAAAAGTGGAACAATAAACCCAATGTCAGAACTTTACCCCTTCCTCAATGATGTGCTATCTTTGCTGAGTCAGACAATGTTTTTTAAAATATTAGAAGACTATTTTCTCAATTTTTTTGTGCTGTGCAGTGTAGTGGCCACAGACAAACACACTTATATTAAATGATGTTTAATTTAGATCAAACTCAACTAAACTTAAACTGTTAAACTTAACTAAATTTAAGCTAACTTAAACTTGACTAAATTTAAACTCAATTTAATCTACCTTATTAACATTTTTCTCCATCACTTTCTTAAATGTAAAGACAATAAACAAAACAATGAACCAAGCCCTGATTTATAGTATTTACCTGCCACATAGGTAGTAAACACTCTCACCTTGGCCCACTATTAATGCAATATCACTAAAGAATTGAGAAGACATGTTCAACAGCTCGTGATTATGTATCATTGCCACCATAACGAGGCAACAGGGAAAATATTCTTAAAAGTATAGACCATACTAAAATGTATACAACAATTAGGATGTGCTGAGTATTAAGTTTGTTTTTCATATAATTTATTATATTAGATGAGCCAGTTTCAGAATACCATTAATTGCAAGAGACTTTGTGAACTATTTGGACAAAGTTTTAACACAAAAGGAAATAAAATTAAAGCTAAAGCCTCAGAAATAGAAATGGAGTTAGACCCTTTCTGCATTTCGTTCCATTAATACTAAGGTTTACGAAAGCATTGAAAGAAATTCAATTCATCAAGTCAATATAGTCACTTTTTTGAAAATGTCAAATTATACCTAGTACATTTGTGTTTCGCCAAGTAAGATATCTCATTCATATTCCTTTTGTGTTCCCCCCAAATAAAGTGATTTATAAGTAAATAAATGGTGCCAAAGGAAATTTTACATTAATATTTTCCAAAAATTATTTTTTTGGAAATATTTGTCATGATACTTCAAAATGTTCAGACATGTTCCCCAGCTGGGAGATGAAGATCATTCTAACCTTGTCTCAGCTTTGTTTTCCAACTAGATTCCAGTATAGTTACAGCATAGCTGTAGCACAGGTTGATGTCAGTTCTATAATCCTCAAAATGTTTCTGAACAAGCTTTCTAATGTTCATTCCAATTGGGGAGATTTAGGTCACCTGTTCACCCCTGGAGCTAAGGATGAAGCTATCTTCTGTTTAAACATATAGACTCCATTGAGGAGAGGTAATGGATTGCAAGAATGAAATTCCAAAAACTGTTAGAAAGTGTAAAGACAGAAGACCAGATAAGGAACCAACAAATGCCCTTTATATCCTCTACTCCAAACTAATTAATGAATACCAATTTTTAAAAACATCAGATTTAAAGTTTTTTCCTTTTTCAAATTCTGCCACAATTTGTCCCACTCTATCTACTCAACTATATTTCCCAACAATATCTTTCTGCTCTTGACAAGTCAGTCTCACTCTCCTAGGGATATAAAAGTTTTATACCTGATTTTGAACTTCAAGTGTTCTCTACATGTGTAAAATTTTTTTGCCACTTTCATCTTTTACATCATTATTTATTCATTAAGGCCCAATTTAAAAACCTGCATTCCATTTTTCTTTCCATAAGTTCAATTCAATTAAGCATTTGGTTACCAAGCCAAATAACATGGGCAATAGTAGTAGATTATTTTAGGAGCATGGCGAATTTGAAGTACTCAAGGGAAACCTAAACACAGATATTCATTAAGCAGCTAGAAAATTGGAGGGCTAGAGTTACTGAGAGTTTAAGACAGAAGATACAGACTTACCCACATAGAAATTGGAATAAAAAGATTGCCTAAGCTAAGGCAAGACAATAGAGAAAAAAATGAAGAGAATTAAAGACAAAATAGGCATAAGAAGTAAGTTATGATAACACTATAAGAAAGGGGTTGGCAGTAGTGGGAAACTTCCAGGGGAGGGAGGAACACACCTCATCAACAAGAGTACCTGCATAAAGAACATTTGTATACCTAACCCTGCATTGTACCCCACATCTTAAAAAAAAAGAAGTGAGATATGGATCAAACCATGGTGACTGAGTAGTGTCAGACTGAGAAGAAGAACAAGAAAAATCTGTTCACATAAATCAAAAAAAGAAAATATGGAGAAAAAGGAGAATATTCAAAGATGTATAATATAGTGCAATTAAATATGTGAACTTTGGTTTACTAGTTCTTGCCGTTGTCTGATTATAGTTTCCATTTCTCTTAGTTTCAATTTTCATGAAGTAGAATGTGATTTGTTACTGATCTAACATTGGATTAGACCTTCCCCAGTCTCATTAACCTTGCACAGAGGAAAACGGATCTTGTGCTATAAACACGGTAATCTTTTCTCTTCCACAGTGCACATTGTCAGTTTCTAAAGATAAGAGCATGAAAGAGAAGTGTGCCCCAAAATATGTCTTCTTCAGCAATTAATTCCATTATCCAAAAATTCCAGTTGACACCCATCTCACAGCTAAATCTATCATTAAAAAGACAAAGAAGGGTCTTAGTTGGACTTCAGTATAAGTTCAATTTAGTGATGGTGCTTTTCTCCAATCTTTGGTACAATTTAGCATGTTCTATGATTTCAGTTGTCAGACATATTCATTTTTAATTACCACCACCTCACTTTAGATCAAGTAAAAATTTTTTTCTTAGGAAAAAAAAAAAAACCCCACTAGACCCTAAATCAACTCATTCCCCCAGCCTTGTCCAAAATAAGGAGAGAAAACATCTAGCCATAAAAAATGTGTTGTTTTCTTTCTACTCTGTGAGTCACAGAGCTGGATGCTATAGAATAGGCACTTTCTCATCAGTAGACTGAATTATATTACATAATCACAGGGCAATTATATTTTATATTATTGATTTAAATTTTGTTTTGTGAGATATCTTTCTCACAGCATGATGCCAGCCTGTACATTTTAAGGATATTGAAGCATATCTGCTTAATTCTTGATTTACCAGAGATACTTGCACCTTAAGTGAAGTTAACAAACATATACATTCTTACATAATTGAAAATACCATGAATTTAGGATGTATAAAATATGGAGACATAATTTTAAAATTGGAAAATATGGAATATCTATTCAATTCTCAACAAAAAGATTTTGGGTACATTTTACTCTTCAATTTTTAAAATTTAGTTCAAATGTCTTTGTTTTTTAGACCTTCCCTACTTTTAAGGTATTTTGAAATCATATACAATAAAATACTTTAAAATACCTTATAATAATTTAAACCAAAACCCAATACATTTTTCTTCAATCAATCTTTTTTATTTAGTCAAATGTGTTTGTCTTTTCATACCTTTCCTACTTTAAAGACACTTTGAAATCATATACAATAAAATACTTTTAAAAACCTTATAATGATTTAGATAAGAATCCCAAACATCTAAAATCCAATTAAACAACTTAATTTAATTCACTGAATATTTACTGAGCACTTATGACACATGTAAGGCAATATCAGTTGCTACTGCAAGGACTTAACTGATCACTGAATTAATGGACAAAAAAAGTGTACAGAAGATAGGTGTTTTAAGCAAAGCTGAGCCCATACACAACACACAGCAATGTTGGAATTGTTTGAAAGTCTGGCTGTAAAGGAATAAGTAATACTAATGCAGAGAAAGCACAAAGTATAAAAAGCATTCTAGGATGTTTACAAAGAAGAATGGTAGATTGAGAAAGCAGGGTTGAGAGTTTTATTTAGCATGGAGTTGATAGAGCTGGGGTATCTAAAAGTCATCAAGAGAACAACAGCTACTGCATTGAGATCAGTATCTCATAATATTGGGACCAATATTCTGGGGAAGAGGTTTGCCTTGCCAAAGAACTGAGGATATTTCCTTCTCAGAGACAAAAGCAAAGAGAATAAGATATAATAACATTAATAATGTGAGAGGAAGCAGATGTTGACATGTGATATAAGAGGAAGGCAACCATGCCCCTGGGAATCTCAGGGCTTGACTGATAACTTTAGAAGAACCAAACACTAAACTGATTGTGGTGTTCCATTCCTATGTATACATCAAAATAATATTAAAAACACAAATTATTTCTAATGAAGTTGAACAAAATTCTGATAATTCACATGACGAATACTTTTGGTGCTTTATTTGGAAATATCAAATTATTTTACCAAAAATGGTGCTTAGTTCCTCTATTTTGCTGGTGCTGTAAATTCATGTTTAATCTCTCTGTTAGGTTTCCAGCAATGGGGTTGCTGGCTGGTTGCTTAGACCATGTATAAAGGATGGTATCAACTGAGTGAGTGAGTTAGTGAGTGGATAAAGTGATGGGTCTAGTCCTTAATTTTATTTAGTCATTTGATTAGTCACTCAGAGTTGCATCAAACTAACCAAACTCACAAGATTCTGCTACATAAATGAAAAAGCAAATGAATTAATAAAGTGAGAAATGTTACAAGATACCAAGATATTTTCATTCTTAACACACCTTCTCCTTGATTCACAACAGAGATGTCCTTTTCCAGTGCATAATATGTTTGTGTCTGCATTTTTGTCTTATCAGGCAAATGGTGAGAAATATACAAATAAACACCGAGTCAGAGTATTCATTCCTTCACTAACCATTCAGATACCAGGAACTATACCAGGCACTAGGTATGCACCGAATAATAATGGAAGACAACAATCAACCTCATGGGTCTTAGCACCTAGAAGAGGAAATAAACAATAAAACAATTATCGTAAAAATGGTGTTTTATGAAAGAATATAAAGAGGAATTTATTCAGTGGGTCTAACCAGTGGAGGCCTCTCCGAAAAAAGAACATTTTAACTAACATTTTGTTATACAGTATAGTCTTTAGGCAAATGCTCCCCAGTTCATATGCCACTTACAAGAAAAACATGCATTTAATGACTGTAAATTTGTATCGTGAAGATTGAATGTATGCCTGGCATAAAAACGGTGCCTTGTAGTCATGAAGAGGGTGTGCTCTGGGTCAAAACACTTGAATGGCAACACTTGCTGGCTGTGGGGCCTTGGACAAGTGACTCACCTTCTACTAATCTCCTCATTTTGAAATATGGACATAATATGTGCCTTGTAAATTACTGTCAAATGATTTGTGGGAAGCAAGTAGCACAAAGCCTAGATAATTGGTAAGTGTTCAAGACCGATGATTGTTGTTGTTATATTACAATTAACATTAGGTTTCTCCTCTGGTGCTTAAGAAATCTTGCAAATTTTATTCACATGAAGTTTCCCTTTTTTGTAATATTTATGGAGAGTTCTCTTGTTTGTTGACATATTATTTCTTGAATTAGATTATTATCAGATCAAGTTACAGACTTTAGCTCTGAGGCATTCTGTATTTTAAGTTAACTTCTTCAGACATCTGACAGGTGTGTTGTTATTTTGTGAGTTCATTGCCATGTGAAGAGGAAGTATTACACTAGAGCTTAAAAACATTGAGTCTGAACCCTACTACCTGGGTGAAAATACCAACTTTACCAATTACTAGCTAAATGACCTTGAAAAAAAAAAAAAACTCTCTGTGACTCAATATCATAACATATAAGTGAAAATAATAATAGTAGTATCTCCCTCATTGTTTATAAGTAATAAGTGAGTTAATTATGTAGAATACTTACCTTATCTGGCACTTAAATACTACTATATATGTTAGCTATTATTACATTTTCATTTAATTCTTCCAACAACTATATGCATTAAATGTGAATAATTAAATTGTAAGATCCATAGAGACAAGCACCTTTAGATCTTTCTTATTAATCTCTACTCAGTACTTAATAGACAGTATATATTTTTAAAAATTTGTTCCATGAATGAATAGATGATGAATAAATCCCCACAGTACAGATAACAAAATTACAGTTGAAAGTGTTTTGATAATTTGTCCAATACATAACTAGCATGTAACAGGGTCATGATTTGGGTCTATGTCTGTCTATCAAATACATATGTTTAACCACAAAACTTTGTGATAGAAACATTTATTAAAGCCTTAATCTTTTTTGTAATAGTGCTCAGTTCAGGAAGACAAAAAAGCAGATAAGAGAAATTCAGGGCTGGGAACTGATAAGGTAAGACAGAGGAATAAAAGGGGTCCAAATGTGGTTTGTGGAGCACCTACATTCTACACCAAAGGATGTACCAAATTGGTTCTATTATGATGGGGTTCTGGAATCTGTATTCCTAGTAAATACCCTTGTGATTCTGTGTTCATCAATATTTGAGAAGTCCTGGTGAGAAAGGAGACAGCTTGGAAACCTAATAGGTGGACAGTTAGGATGGGCCCCAGTAATATGCTTCAGCAAGTCCCCCAGACTACAGCAAAAACCCTCACTTCCCAGAATTCAAAAACACACCACCATACCTCCAGCTGATTGGTGCTAAGTTAGTATTAACCAATTAGCTCAGCTGGTGCCAACCATTCAGCACACTCTATTGTTAGCCAATCAGCAAGCTCCTAGGTCTGTCTATATAAAGCCCTGGTTTTAGCCCAGACTGGCAACCCTCTTTCCGATCCCCTCCCGCTTTGGGATCTTCTCTGTCTTGTTAATAAACACCTGTTTCCTCACCTTCCAGTTGTCTTCAGCTCTCATTCTTCTTGGGCATTGAGACAAGAACCCAGACCCATAGAGCTGTTGATGATCGTTGGATCCGAAGACCACTGGATTTGAAGACTGCCAGACTTGAAAAGCTGCACATAGGAGCTGAAAGTGAAACAGAGGTCAGAGCTGTTAGCGGAGTGGAACTGAAAGTGAAACTGACTACAAAGCGAAACCAAAGAGCAGACAGAACTGTAACACTTCTGGGACCTGGCTTGCCAGCCGATTGAGTCCAATACTTCTCAGAGCCTGGTTTGCTGGCCCATCAGGCCAACAGAGCTGCAACACCCTCAGAGGGCATGGTGGTTGCTGGCATCCCTGAGCTCTTGGGAGCTGTCGTGGTCCCATCTCGATGCCATCACTTCCCCGCCACAGTATGGATTCCAGGCTGTGGGATTACTTCCGGGAACTGCAAAGCCCAGCTTGCAAGCCAACTGGATAACCATATCATTGGGTAGGACATGGGTAGGACATATTCCAAGTGAATTGAAATGGTTGGTATTGAGGTCATCAAGTGAAAGGCAAGAGAAGTCAGAATGGGATTAACAGAAGTTAAGACTAGGAAATAAAACAGTAGTTGCCAAGAAAGTCACAATGGTTCTTTCCAGAAAAAGGTCCAGAATTATCAATATTGTAGTAAGTAATACAATTACACAAGTATACTTGTGTTACTTGCACTATCTTTGAGAGAGGTTTGTTGTTGTTGCTGTTTTAATTTTGTGTGACTGGGATTAATTTGAAGAAATTATAGGATCCTGAGATTTTAAAGAGGAGTTGTTATGGCACACATTTAAGCATTCTGTGAGATGCAAGATTTAACTTTCCCTCAAAGCTTCTGCTTCCTGGGAACTGATGATTACAGTTCAGTGCCTAATTCTATGGTTGCAATGACAATTACAGGTATCATAACTGCCACTAAATAGCTCCAACATACTCACATGTCCTATATGAACACAAATAGCAGTGTCAAACCCTAGTCTATACCTCACAAACTCATAAGTGTAGGTCACATGTATATAACTAGCAAGTGTATAGTTTTAATACTTAGCTCTCAGTTGTGATTATTAAGTAAAAATAAATTAAATCTGCCCTTAAAGTCACCCTTCATCATAGTACTATTTTTAAATGACATGCATAGGTTTACATACAATGTAGTTATTTTTTCACACACACTTTTAAAAAATATTTGTATAATTTGTTAAATACTAAAAATTTTTTAATGTTACCAAGAAATGAGTATTGAATTTAGCATCAGTGTGTCTATAATCTTTCAAACATGTCACTAATTTAGTCTTATTCTACAGGCCAAAGAGGAAATACATTTTCAATTAATAATTCAATGCTTTTGTGCACAATTAGTTGAATATTAATTCATCCAATTAATACATCCTTAATGTAAAAAATTGAAACTGAATATCTAAAATTGCTTTATCAACTCTCAATAGGCTTATAAACTAATAAGCCATTTGCATATAAATCAGCCCTAGATGTTGGTGACATTAAAAAATTCTCAAAAATAACTGTCACTTTCTTATGAATAGAATGCTTCCAACAATGATTTTAAAAGCTTAATCAGTCAATTTTATATAATAAGGGTATTTATCTACCCTTTCTATATTTAATGTCATATTGGTAAAGATTTAATTATATTCTATTCTAGGATTTCTTTTCCTGGACATGTGATGTTTTATGCCATACCATTTATTTTTGACTTCTTCCAACTTTCCAAGGAACTTCTTCCTACTTTGCATCTCACTCAAAAATGTGATGAAACTGCTCTCTTTTAAGTTATTTTCAATCCATTATTTTCTTTGTTCCTATTTTTAATTGCCTGTTCTAATAACTCTCCTCCCATTTTATTTCCAGAAAACTGTAACTTGAAAAGTTTTTTAAAACATTTACATTGTCTTTCATTTTAAAAAAATTTAAATTATGCAACATATTTTAAAAGATAGAAAATTACATAACCTATAAATACTCACCACTAAAAGAGATGTTGATAATTATTCTTGTTTATTCCAGAACTTACCTTTCTAAAAGAATAAGAAAAAATATTATACATATACCACTAAAGCCCTAACAGAAACTTTTCCTTTTCACTCTTTCCTCATGGGTAAGTGTGTATCATTTCCATGTATGCTTGTACTTGTACTACATATGCATATTCATAAACAAAATATACTATTATTATGTTCTCCTATTTACATGAATTTTAACATAGTCTACATCACTTTTTGCAACTCAATCTTGACTCTTTTTTAAGATTAACCATGTTTATGCACATAAATCAAGTGTATTCATTTCAACTGCTGAAAAGAGTTTCATTATATGACTAAAACATAGTTCATACATTTTCCCAAGTAACAATTAGGGTTTTTTCCTTTTTTGTGATGATAAACAGTCCTGCAATTATTATCTTTGTACATGTCACCACATGTAAGAATTTCTCCTGGGTAGAGACCCTTGGAAGGAGAATTTCTGATGCAGAAAGTTTGCATATTTTAAATTTTATTTGACATTGTCAAATTGTTCCTCAAAGTGAATATATCAATTTACATTCTCATCCGTGGTATATAAGTTTCCTTTTCTCCACATCCTCTCCAACACTAGTCATTATCAGATGGACTAATGTTTGCCTGTGTGATGGGAATGTAATAGCATGTCCTTTTGATTTATATTTTCCTAATTACCAGTAAGATTGAGCATTTTTTCATATGCTTATGGGTTATTGGATTTTATTTCTCATCACTGGAACAGCCATAGTTTTTTCCTACTTTCTATTGGGTTGTCTTTTTTTTTACTAATGTGTACAAACTCCTTAAATAGATATTAATCCATTGTCCCTTATGTAAATGAAGCATACCTTCTTACACTTTGTAACTTTTTTCTATGTCATGCAAACATTTTATTTCAAGTGTCATTTTGGAACCAATCCAAATCCTCCTTAGAACTAATTACTATGGTCTCTTTGAATAAATATAGAACTTGACTCTCCTGGTCTCAGCTTGAAACCTACATTTGTCTTATCTGAATTCCCTTCTCAGAAAACCAATCCTCAGGCCTATAATGGCAAGGAAAGGAAACTCACCACATCACCAAATCCAGATACTGGGATGCCAGATACCACCCTAAATCCTGTTTACAAACTCCTCTTCCTTACCCTTTCCTAATTCCTGTTTTGTACATTCCTGCCCCACTATTTAAACCCCTGACTTTAGTGGGATAGGGAGACAAATTTGAGACAATCTTCTATTCTCCTTGGCTGTTATAACCCAAACAAAAAGCCTTTTTCCTTGGCATTACTCATTGCCTCAGTGATTGACTTTCTGTAAGACAAGCAAAAGGATCTCGACTTAATCCCTGGTGTTTCAGTAACAATTTTTAGAATGTTCTGTATGTGTTAGAAAAACATGTCTGTTGCCAACTATTGGAAACAGTATTCTTTTGGTATCAGTACATTAATCTTGTTGATTTTCTTGCTCAAATTTTCAGGATTATTGATTTTCTTAATCTGATTGATCTTTTAATTACTGATGAAGGCGTATAAAAATTTCCTAGTATGAAAATCGGCTTCTTAACTTCTTTTTGTGCTTCTACCATTATATGTTTTATATATGCTCAATCTATGCTTAGATTCATTACTTATTTCTGGTGAATCGAACACTTTATCAGTTTGTATTAACCCACTATATCTTTGGTATTGCTATTCACTTTTAAATCTATTTTGTCTGATTTATATATTTATATCAGCTTTGTTTATTTGTTCAGTTTTTCCTATCTTTGTTATCTCTATGCATAACTTCCGAAATTCTGAATAAACTGGAATTAGCCTTTCTCATTCTATCCTCTACATCTTTTATTTATTTTTATTTATTTATTTTTTTGAGTTGGAGTCTCACTTTGCCCCCCAGGCTGGAGGGCAGTGGCATTCTCCTGGCCCCCACAGTCTCTACCTGCTGGGCTCCTGCGATCCTTCCGCCTCAGCCTTCCAAGTAGCCGGAACTACAGGCATGCACTACCATGCCCGGCTAATTTTTGATTTATTGTAGAGATGAGGTCTCGCAAAGTTGCCCTGGTGGGTCTCAAACCCGTGGGCTCAGGCAATCCTCTTGCCTTGGCCTTCCAAAGTGCTGGGATTACAGGCTGAGCCACCGAGCCTGGCCCCTCTACATCTTTTAAAAGTTCTTTCATATTTTCTCTTACTTGCTCTGTTTCATGATAAAATTATTTTTTAAATGAATATGTTTACTATTTTTCTCTTGTATCCTAATTAAATTCTAATTGCAACTATAACTTTTATTTCTAGAAGTACCATTTGTCTCATTTACAAATCTGATACATTTTAAAATATATTTTTATATAATTATAGGTTTTATTTCCTCTTGTATTTCTTATTACTTATTAAATATATTCACTCATATCAACTTCATTAGGAGTGTGATTATTTCAGATGAGTTTATATTCTTTGTATTTTTATCTGCACAAATTTTTTGTTGGTCATAATGAAAATTTATATTTTTAGATAATTTGCAAAGCTTCTGCAAGAAATAGTACATTCCGGGGTCACTTGAAAACAAATAGAATTTAGGTGTTTATTGAGTCACATCAGTGGCATGTAGTCTAGCATCAAACTCATCTAAGGGTGGAAAATTTTCTGTGGAAATTTTCAGAGGTGACTCTTTCTTTCTCTCTTTTTTTATCCAGAATCAAGACCAAGGCAAATATATTTTCTAATCTTCTTTTGTAGGCAGGTTTTTGCTTTTAGGATTTTTGGGTTTTTTACTGACTTCTACATTTGATTTTCAGGTCACACATAGAGGATTTTTTTTCCGGCATCCTGGTTTCACGCAGCTGTCTTGTGCCTTCCTTCCTATCTTGAATGGGATCTAGGGTTTGTCTCCTTTCCCTTATGAGCAATGGAGTACAACGGAGGTTTCACTTAATGGAGTAAGATTGGAGTAAGAGCAATTGGGGGGAAAGGTCTAGAGTTCAGATTTAGACATATAACATGTAAGTGTTGGCCGGGCTGGGTGGCTCAGCCTGTAATCCCAGCGCTTTGGGAGGCAGAGGTGAGTGAATTGCATGAGCCCGTGAGTTAGAGACCCTCCTGGGCAACTTGGCGAGACCTCATCTCTACAATAAATAAAAAAAAAACTAGCCGGGCGTGGTAGTGTGCACCTGTAGTTCCAGCTACTTGGAAGGCTGAGCGGAAGGATCACCAGAGCCCAGCAGGTCGAGGCTGCGGTGGCTGGGAGCAGCCACTGCACTCCAGTCTGGGCGACAGAGTGAGACTCCAACTCAAAAAAAAAAAAAAATAGAGACAAGGTCTTGCTGTTTCACCCAGGCTAGAGTATACTGGTGCAAT
>CAUYQG010251519.1:0-10190 GCA_963574415.1 Tarsius wallacei
GATAACCTTGTAGTAAAAGTTAAAGTCTGGAAGTGTGATTCCTCCCACTTTGTTCCTTTTACTGAGGATTGTTTTGGCTATTTGTGCTCTTGTTTTTTTCCATATGAATTTATATATTGTCATTTCCTGGTCTGAGAAAAATGATATTGGTAATTTGATTGGTATTTCTTTGAATCTGTAGGTTGCTTTGAGTAGGATGGGCATCTTGACAATAATGATTCTTTCAACTCATGAGCATAGAAAGTTTTTCTGTTTGTTTGTGTCGTCCTTGACTTCTTTGAGCAGCATTCTGCAGTTCTCATTGTAAAGGTCTTTCACTTCTCTGGTTAGATGAATGTCATGGTATTTCTTTTCTTTTTTTTGTGTGGCTAGTGTGAATGAGATTGTGCTTCTTATTTGATTCTTTTTCTGCTTGTTGCTGTTGTATAAGAATGCAACTGTCTTTTGCACATTGATTTTGTAACCCAAGACTTTACCAAAGTCATTTATCAGTGTGAGCAGACTTTTGAAAGATTTCCTAGGGTTTTCAAGGTATAAAATCATATTGTTCACAAAGAGGGATGGCTTGACTTCCTCTTTTCCTATCTTGATACCCCTAATTTCCTTCTTTTACCTAATTGCTCTGGCTAGGACTTCTAGCACTATGCGGAACAGGAGGGGGGGGTAAGAGTGTGCATCCTTGAATTGTTCCTGTTCTTGGGGGGAATGCTTCCAGCTTCTGCCCATGGAGCAAAATGTTGGCTGTGGGTTTATCATAGATGGCTCTTACTGTTTTGAGGAATGTTTCCTCTATGCCTAAGTACTCAAGGGTTTTTATCAAGGAGGGATGCTGGATTTTGTCAAATGCTTTTTCTGTGTCCAATGATAAAATCATGTGGTTCTTGGTTTTACATCTGTTAACGTGCTGAATTATGTTTATTGACTTGTGAATGTTGAACCAGCCCTGAATCCCAGGAATGAAGTTCACCTGGTCATGGTAGATGATCTTTGAGATGTGCAGTTGGTAGAATCTTGTTGATAATTTTTGCATCTATGTTCATCATTGCATCTATGTGCATAAGGGTGTTTCCTATGTTTTCTTCTAGTATTCTTATAGTTTGGAGCTTTAAGTTTAAGTCTTTGATCCATTTTGAGTTGATTGGCCTATAATTCTCTTTCCTTGTTGGGTCTCTGCCAGGTTTGGGTATCAGTATGATGCTAGATTCATAAAATGAGTTGGGGAAAATCTCATCATTCTCGATTGCTTGGAATATTCTCAATATGACTGGTATCAGTTCTTCTTGTATGTTTTGTAGAATTCAGCTGGGAAGCCATATGGTATGGGGCTTTTTTTGGCGAGGAGATTTCTTATGATTGAGTCAATTTCCTACATCGATGTTGGTCTGTTTAGAGTTTCAATTTTATCTTGTTTCAACCTTGGGAAGTTGTGTGATATCAGAAAATCTTCCATTTCCTTTAAGTTTTCTCATTTATTTGCATACAGGTGTTCATAGTAATCTCTGATAATCTTCTGGATTTCTTCATGGTCTGTTTCTTTGCCTTCTGTGTTTCTAACTGTGTTTATTTGGACTTTCTCTCTCATTTTTGGTCAATCTGGTCAGTGGTCTGTCAATCTTATTTAACTTTTCAAAGAGCCAGATTTTTGACTTGTTGATTTTTTCTATAATACTTTTGTCTTCTATGTCTGCAATTGTGATTTTATCTTTGTGATCTGGATTCTTCTGCTGAAGTTAGGATTTAGATGATCTTGCCTTTCCAGTTCCCTTAGGTATAATATTAGGCTATTTACTTGTGATCTTTCTGTTTTCTTGATGTGTGCTTGCAATGCTATGAATTTTCCTCTTAACATTGTTTTCATGGCATCCCAGAGATTCTGATAAATTATACCTTTGTTTTTGCTTGTTTCCAGGAATCTTTATATTTCTGTCTTGATTTCCATGTTGATCCAGAAGTCATTCAGTGGAATGTTGTTTGGTGTCTTTGTATTTTTTTGGGGAATCTTGCTGATGTTGATATCTATTCCACTGTGATCTAATAAGATGCATGGTTTATTTTGAAATTTGTTCATGCTTGATTTAGGTCCAAGAATATGATTGATCTTGGAGTATGTTCCACGTGCTGATGAGTAGAATGTATACTCTGTAGATGTTAGGTAGTGTGTTTTGTAGATGTCTATTAAATCCATTTGATCAAACATTGAGTTAAGGTTCTGGATCTCCTTGTTGGTTTTTTGCCTCAGTGATCTATCTAGAACTGTTAATGGGGTATTTAGGTCTCCAACTATGGTTGTGTGAGAGTCAATGTCTTCTCTTTTAGTTTACTTAGTAGTTGTTTTTATAACTGGTGCTCCTGTGTTGGGTGCATATATGTTTAAGATGGATATTTCTTGCTGGTGGATTGATCCTTTTTTCATTATGTATTTTCCTCCCATGTCCTTTTAAATTTTTGATGGTTTGAAATCTGCTTTGTCTGATATCAGAATAGTTACTTCTGCTTTCTTCTGTTTTTCATTTGCCTGAAAGACAATTTTCCAGTCCTCAACTTTGAGCTTGTGGGTGTCCTTTGCAGTGAGATGAGTTTCCTGGAGGCTGCAGACTGTTGGATCATGCTTCTTTATCCAATCTACCACTCTATGTCTCTTCAATGGTGCATTAATCCATTCACATTCAAATTGATTATTGAAATGTGAGAGCTCATCCCTGTCATAGAGCTCTTAGGAGGTTGCTTTGTTTTCTTTTTTACTTTTGTATCTATATATGTGTGCATTTTCATTTTTGTGAGTGCTCTGTAGACTCTGCTTGCCAGTAATTTTGTGATGGTTATGACCTTTTATTCTTTTTTTTCTGTGTTCAATACCTTCTTAAGCATCTACTGAAGGGCTAGTCTGGAGGTAGCATATTCTCTTGGAAATTGGATATCTAGGAAGGATTTTAAATCTCTGTCACTGATGAAGTTTAGCTTAGTTGAGTAGGAAATTCTTGGCTGAAATTGCCTAGCTTTAAGAACATTAAAATTGGGCTTCAGGCCCTTCTGGCTTGTATTGTTTCTGCAGATAAGTCTGGAGTAAATCTGATGGGTCTTCTTCTCCCTGGTAGGTAGTCTGACCTTTCTCCCTTGCTGCATTTAGGATTTTTTTCTTTCATGTTTACTTTGAGGAGACAGATTCCTATGTGTGTCTTGGGGATGGTATTCTCATGTGATACTTTGTAGGGGTTCTCTGAATCTCTTGTGCTTGAATGGCTGCTTCTCTGGTGAGTTGTGGGAAGTTTTCCTGGATGACTATCCTTTGTTCTTTTGAGGTCTCTTGACATCTCCTAACGTCTACAGAGTATACATTCTACTCATCAGCAGATGAAACATACTCCAAGATCAATCACATTCTTGGACATAAATCAAGCATAAACAAATTTCAAAATAAACCATGCATCTTATTAGATCACAGTGGAATAGATATTGACATCAGTAAGATTCCCCCGCAAAATACAAAGACATAGACACCAAACAACATAGACTGTCTGATGGCAGCAGGAGGCACACAACATCCAGAGATCTATGCCCTGGTCAGTCTGCCCAGCAAGAACGCTCTGCTATTCAGATGCACTCAAGCCAGGTAAGCCTCCCACTTTAACCCTCCACTTCAGCCCTCAAACAGCCTCCCCACTCTCCTCTTCCATCAGGTTCTTTCTCAGGCTCTTTGAGCCCCACCTCATTCAATGCCCTCTGAACTGTAGCACTTGAAGGTGTCTGTGTAGCTTTCCCACTACTCTCAGCCCCTCCTTGGCATCTACCACTATCTGCTAGATCTCTCTTCTCACTCTCAGCTCCAGGAGGTGGGTCCCTTTCATCCACCATGGAACTCCCAGGGTTTGAAGCAGCGCCTGCCTAGATCACAGTGAGCACTCAAGATACATGCATTGGTTTACAGGGGAGAGGATCCAAGGGAAGAATAAAAAACAACCCAGAACTTACTTATAAAAAATTATATATTTATTCTTGCATGTTTAAACTTCAATCACTTTGAAAGTACTCTCCATTTGATGCAATACAACTACCAAGATGCTTTTTCCACTGTTCAACACAGTTTTTGAACTCGTAAATTCTGATGCCTTTTAGTACTTCTGCCATTTTTTGTTTCACCTCCCCACATTGGCAACATGTTTTCCTTTGAGGATTTGCTTCATTCGGGAAACAAAAAAGTCACTCAGAGTGAGATCAGGTGAATAGGAAGGGTGAGACTTGGGAGTCATGGCGTTTTTTGGTCAAAAACTTCTGAACACTCAGTGTGGTGTGGGCAGGGGCACTTGTAAATCACCCACCATGAAATGGGCAAACATATCAAAAGAATCTCCAAAATAAATTCACTGAAGCTGAATGCAGTCTCCTACAACAATGCTAGCTGGCACACTGATGCTGATGGGTTCCTAGAACACTTACCTATCAGGGAAGCCTTTACCACACGGTACCCTCTCTCCAAAATATAACTCCAGGGTTTTTTGGGTCCCCCTTGCACTATAACATATGCTTTGTCCTAATAATTCCACATCTAGCAATCTATCCTAAAGAGGTAGTAAGACTCGTGCAAAGTTGTTCAATGGAATATTTTTTAGGATGGCATGAAATTGTGAACAATTCAAAGTCCATCAAGAGAGGAAATTGATTAAATAAGTTGTGATGTGGAATAACATGAACTTTGCAGCCAATATAAATGATGCTCTTGACTTCCATGCATTTAGTTGACTTTCAACTTTTTTGCTGGTATAAATAACACTGCATTGAACATCCTTCTCATATATGTGCTCATCTCTGATATGTCCTTGGGATAGGGCCTTAGGATTTGAATTACTGGGTCACTTGGTATGAATTCTTTTTTTAAAGTCCTACCCTTTCTAAATTCACACGCCGTCTCTTAAAATTAATCAACAAAATTACTTAGAGCACCTGAGAGAACACTGTTTCTTTGTTTCTCTGACCCTTTTTAAACAAATGAAAACAGTATTGCCCCAGAGTCAGAATTAACAAGTGAGACATTCCGTATTAAAATATTCAGTTAGAATGAAGACAAAGGCATCATATGAGCTCTGACATTCACACGCAACAGACGCATAAATGGATTTCTCATCGGCTCCAGCTTTTGACTCAATGTATCCAGGCAACAGAAGTCTGGATTTAATAACAGATGTTCACTGCATAGCAATCACCATATAATGCCAGGGTAGACTAAAACAGCATTTTATCAACCAATAAATGTGCTGTTTGCTTTATTTTACCATGTTGTTCTTTGGTTCCCTTCAAAACTGAGAGGACAGATTGAGTCACTCGGCATCTGCTGGGAACAATATGCTTGGCTTCATTTAAAATGAAAAATCAGGTCTGTGTTTACATTTTTCACCAAAGCATGGGATCTGGTGTGCTAACACTCCCAACTGGGCTAGCCGTAAGGGCTTTCAGGAAAATCTCAGGGGAACTGGGACCAAAGTGGGAAGTCAGTCACCCTCCTGGGAATGACATATGGTGGCCCTTCCACTTCAATCAACCCCACCAGAGGGAGGTCCAGATTTTCCCCACCCATAGACCCAGTGTTGGCAAGAGACCCCAGCTGAGTTCCTCCCTACAGGCAGTAGCTTCCACCTTTGAAAAGACCGGTCAACCAGCAATGCCTTAAATAATGATCTATGTGCAACCTGTAAATTTATAAATACACAGATGTTATTCTCTGGGGGGAAATGCTTCAAAGATGGTAACCAAGAAGAATGCCATTTTGAGTCAGTCCATGTTGACTGAAATGGAGTTGAAGAGGAGAAAAAGATGCTAACATGTATTAGCCACGAACTACCAGTGCCAGGTACTAGGAGAATTTTAAAAATGTATTACCTAATTTAATGATCTCATTTGTAATACTCATTTGTCCCCACTTTAGTAAAAAGTTGAAGTCCCTTGCACAAGTGGCTAATAAATGATGGGGTATGGGGCAGAGTGGAGTGTCAATCTGGTGCTCACTTGTCTGTGGCCAATTGTATTTTCCTGAGATGCCTGCAACAGTATCTTCCATCCCACCTGCTCTTTTACAACCCTGGCCATACCTCTATTAAGAGATGGAATCTATTGCCCCCAATTTCAACCATATCACATAGAGGTGGCACTATGTGATTTCTGAGGCTAGGTCATAAAAGACCATATAGCATCTGTTTTGCTTCCTGGAATACTTACTCTTGAAGTCTTTGGCTCTCATGAAAGTAGCCCGGATGCCGTGAGGTTGCCATATATGATAAGGCCCATACAAGGAGCCCGTGGAGGGCTCATGTAGAAAGGACCCAAGCTTATCTTGGGAGCCCCTGTCCATAGTTTTCAACTAAGCACTGGCACCCATTGCCAGCCCTAAGAATAAGCCATCTTGAAAAGAACTTTCTGTGTTCCAGTTGAATTACCCCAAATGACTCCACATGGACCAGAAACAAGCCATCTCTGCCAGCACCTGAGCAAATTACAGACTTGTGAGCAAAATAAGCAATTGTTATTGTTGTAGGGCATTACATTTGGGGTGATTTGTTATATGGCAATAGCTAACTGATACATTAAGGAACTCAGAAGATGATTACAAGAGGTCCATTTACTGTAACTCTCCAGTGCCTAGGTAGACATTTCAGTAAAGAAAAAAATGTTTTCTACATAACAGTTGCAACAAGGCTGATGGTTAAGAAGAAAGACTAGTTGTTTTTAGCAGTCCTCTCTCCCTTGCCTCCATACTGGAAACTCAAGTCACAATTTTGCTTCTAAAAGTCTGTTGAGAAAAACTGCGCTCTTTTGTCCAGGTGACAGAAAGAAGGGAAAGTGAGCTGTGGGGTACAAAGGAAGCATGTGGGAGGACTAAGTGAGGGGCAATTTTGCCCACTCTGAGCAGCAGAGCCTAAGGGATGGATGGAGCAGCACACACAAAAGCGATGTAGACATTAGATATTAAATAATGTTTACCATTCCAATCCAATAACCTGGTTCCAGTTTAAGCCTAGGGTTCTTATTTTTTGAGTGACTTCTGTCCCCACTCCAGACAGGGGTGGGAACTTCCCAAAATCACTGGGATTGAATTTTTCTGCCAAAGTGGCAGGTGGCAACTTTGAGCAGGTCACACTCATTTAAAGATACAATGTAATTGAATTTCTTGCGCCCATTTTTCCTGCTTAAACTTAAGTAACACATGCCTATTAAAGGAGAGAATTTCTGTGAGTGTTGACTTTATTTTTATCATAATGTTACTTAATATGTATAGACATAAAATGTAGGTATAAAATCCTAATGCTTTTAGCTCTTATTCAGCTATAAAATGGAAACAAATTTTCAAATTAAACACAAACAAGACTGCAAAACCAATAAACTTCAAATTAACAGCATTAGTTTAATGCAAGGTTGTTTGGTTGAAACGGAATGGCGGTGTGACTCACATTTTTTTACATTTTATTTCAGTCTGTCTCTGCTAACTTCTGCTTTGATGGCTTAAGTCTCCCATGGCTCTTTTCTACTGGAATTACTAGAAATTGTACAGCAGGATGTCAAGTAACGTCATTTCATCAAATGTCTTTCATTATAACATTGATGAGGGAAAAAAATCACCTCCTGGTAGAGCCCTTATCTGTGTGGAGTCTGCATGGTATCTCATGTGTGCCTGAGTTTTCTCTAGGGACTCCGGTTTCTTCCCACATCCCAAGGCTGTGTATGCCAGGTTAACTGACGTGTCTACATGGTCCTTGTGTGAGTGTGTGTGAGTTGTCCTGTGATGGGATGGTGTCCTGGCCAGGGCTGGTTGCTGCCTGGTGCCCTGAGCTGTTGGGAGTGGCTCTGGTCACCTATGACCTGAATTGGAATAAGCAGGTTAGAAAATGAATGAATGCAAAATAAAAATTTGTAAAGCTATGATAATTGTACAAATGCAAGACAATGAGTGATGCAGAATGAAAGTGCTTAGCGAGGTGTCCATGTTAGGAAGTGTTTTGGATGTCATGGGGGGAGAAGGGCTCCCCACAAGGTTCCCTTTGCAAACATTCATTCCTTGATTTAACCACCACCACCACAACCCGCTGGCACTCAGGGATTCACTAAAACTTGGGTAGATAATGAGCTGACTTGTTTTAATTAATCTTTCTTAAATGTATGCATAACTCACATGTATTTCAGTGTTTAATACTGCAAATGTTCAGGGTCTTTATTTAGAAGTTTGGTGATGTTTTTGTGACCAGAAATATGCTGTAGGAACTTAGCTCCTCTTTCTGTTAATGAGCCTATAGTCAATTTGGTTTTGTTACACATTGTTTCACTTAATAAAGGTGCAATTTCTTTCTGTTTTTCTTTTTTGAAAAAAATTTTGGTCGGGCTTGGTGGCTCAGCCTGTAATCCCAGCACTTTGGGAGGCCGAGGTGAGAGAAATGTCTGAGCCCGTGTGTTCGAGACCAACCCGGGGAACTTGGCGAGACCTCGTCTCTACAGTAAATCAAAAATTAGCTGGGCGTGGTAGCACGAGCCTATAGTTCCAGCTACTTGGAAGGCTGAGGTGGAAGGATTGCCGGAGCCCAGCAGGTTGAGGCTGTGGTGACTGGAAGTGTGCCACTGCCCTCTAGCCTGGGTGATAGTGTGAGACTCCAACTCAAAAAAAACACTTTTAATACCTTTAGGGGATACAAATAGTTTTTGGTCTGGGCTTTTAGTGTATCTACCATCCCCACCTGTGCACACTGTACCTGATAGGTGATCTTCCATCCCTCCACCTTTTCCCCTTTCCCCCTTCTGAGTCTCCAATGTCCATTACAGCATTCTCAGTTTCTCTGTGTATCCTTATCTTAGCTCCCACTTATAAATGAGAACATGCGGTGTTTGGTTTTCTGTTCTTATGTTCGTTCACTTAGGATGATGTTCTCCAATTCCATACAAGTTGCTGCAAAAGACCTTATTTCATTCTTTTTGATAGCTGACTAGTACTCCACAGTGTATATATACCACATTTTCATTATCTACTGATCGGTTGATGGGTGCTTAGGTTGATTCCACATCTTTACAATTGTTAATTGTGCTGTGATGAACAAGCGGGTACAGTTGTCTTTTTCATATAACGATCTGTTTTTTGGGGTGGATACCTGGTACTGGGATTGCTGGATAGAATGGTAGATCTACTTTTAGCTCTCTGAGAAATCTCCATGCCGCTTTCCACAGAGGTTGTACTCACCTAAACTCTCACCAACAGTGCATATGTATTCCCTTTTCTCTGCAACTGATAAAGGTGCAATGTCTAAGAACCTACCAATGACACTGAGTGAGGACTCTCCGCATCTTTCAGGTACAGATGCTCTGGGTGTACCTCCGTCCACCTCTATTTTTGTTTTCCTCATTAGCTCCGTGGCAGAACAAGTAAAACCAAAAGAAAAAAGGAAACAGGACCCCCAACTCAGTTAGAGGCACAAATGTAAAACACTGAAGTCACATTGCATAGGCCAAGGGTCGGCAAACTTTTTCTGCCAAGGACCAAAAAAGCAATTAACTTGGCTTTGTGACCCAGGGGAGTCTCTGCCGCTAACACCTCAAGAGCAGCTACCGATACCATGCAATCGCCTGAGAGCTGCTGTGTTCCATACACCTGCATTTATGGACACTGACATCTGCATTTCATGTACTTGTCAAGTGTCATGAAATCTTCATCTTTTGATTTTTTTTCCCTCAACGATTTAAAACCATAAAAACTACTCTTAGGTGGCAGCCATTAGAACGGCAGGTTGGGGCTGATTTGGTCCCTAGATTCTAGGGACCAAATCAGCCCTACATTTGTGGACTCCTAACATAGTTGGTTCATAAAGAGGTTATTAAAACACTATTGGCTGGGCTTGATGACTCAGCCTGTAATCCCAGCACTTTGGGAGACAGAGGTGAGTGGATTGCCTGAACCTGCGGGTTCGAGACCAGCCTGGGCAACTTGGCAAGACCTCGTCTCTACAATAAGTAAGAACAATTAGCCAGGCATGGTAGCGCACGCCTGAAGTTCTGGCTACTTGGAAGGCTGAGGTGGAAGGATCGCTGGAGCCTAGCAGGTTGATGCTGGGGTGGCCGTGAGTGTACCACTGCATTCCAGCCTGGGTGACAGGGTGAGACTCCAACTCAATTTAAAAAAAAAAGACTATCTAGAATACTAAATTGATGTTTACTTGATTATTATT
>CAUYQG010251520.1:0-14057 GCA_963574415.1 Tarsius wallacei
CTCGGCCTCCCAAAGCGTGGGATTACAGGCTGGGCCATCGAGCCCGGCCCTAGTCCATTCTTTTGCTATAAAATGTAATATTTTATACACTATATAGAAAATAAAGAAAGACAGAAAGAAAGAAAGAAAGAAAGAAAGAAAGAAAGATAGAAAAGAGAAAGAAAAACAAGAGAGACAGTCTATGGACCAGTAACTGCAGGATGACTCCTGTAGTAAGTTGTATGGTGTAGTCCTCAACAAGATATGTCCTAATCCTCAGAACCTGTGAAGGTGACTTTATTGGGGAAAAGGGTCTCTATAGATGTAAATTAAGGATTTGGGGTTGAAGTGATCACCTTAGATTGTCCACAGTGATAAATCCAGTGATAAATGTCCTTGTAAGAGTAAGGCAGAGAAAGATTTGTCAGAGACAAAAGAGAAGGTGATATGAAGACGGAGGCAGACTAGAGAGAAAAGGCCACATGCCAAAGAATGCCGAGGAATGCCAGGGCAGCCACCAGACCCTGGAAGAGGCAAGGATGGATTCTCCCCTTGATCTCCCAAAGGGAGTACAGCCCTGCTGGATTTTTAACTTCTAGCCTCCAAAACTGTGAGAGAGAAAACTTCTGTTGTTAAAGTCACCAGATGTTTGATAATTTATTATGGCAGCCACAGAACTAATAGATTCCCTCTCCCAGGGGATACAATCCACTCACCTGCCAATCAAAGCAACAAAATATGAAAATCACTACTTTTAAAATGCAAGATAAGAGACCTCAAAAGTACTAGCTCATGAAACCATCAGACTTCCAAACTGATTTTGAATGCAGAAAAAACAAGAAGCAATCAAGCAGAAAAATAAAACTGAGGAGGAAAAAAAAGTTTAGAAAAATTAATTTTTGCTGGGCATGGTGGCTCATACCTGTAATCCCAGCACGTTGGGAGGCGGACGAGAGGACTGCCTGAGACCAGGGGTTCGAGATCAGCCCAGGAAACTTGACAAGAACTTGTCTCTACAATAAATCAAAAAAATTAGCCAGGCGTGGTGGCATGCACCTGTAGTTCCAGCTATTTAGAAGAATTTCCTGAGCCCTGCAGGGTGAGGTTGTGGTAGCTATGAGCATGCCATTGTACTTCAGCCTGGTTGAGAGTGAGACTGAAAAAAAAATTAACGTTTAGTTCTGTTCAAAGAAAAGTACTACCTAAAAAAATCAAATCAATGATGTATTTAACTCATAAGAATTCTGCAAAAAAAGCATAAAATTGGTGGGAACAAATTAAATTGATAACTCTACTATATACCAGTAACACTAGTTTAAAATATAATGGATAAACCCTCCATTTGCAAAAGTAATGAAAAGGAGTAACTTTAACCAATAATGCATAGACCTATATGAAAAAAATGAAGAATCAAAACATTTTATTATTAATTTTTTTATATCTTCAAGAACACTTGAATAAGTGAGACATGCCCAGTTGTTTGATGGAAAACGGAATACTGTAAGATACAAGTTAGTCTCAAGATTTTTGACAAACTTGATACACATGAAACTATCTCACATATGTTTCTTGAGGGAACTTAATTAAATGACTCCAAAGTATAACTGGTATAAAACTCTAGTGAGATCCCAACACAAAGAAAAGATAAATGTTTGAGGTTCTGGATATCCCAACTACCCTGATTTGACCATTACACATTGTCTACATGTATCAAAATATCACATATACCCCCAAATATATGCAGCAATTATATATCAATTAAAAATCTATTTTTAAATCTTGTGAGAAAAAAGACTTATAAACTAATAAGCTTGATGACAAGATTTGCTAAATATTAAAACATGATATAAAATAACAATTATTAAAACACCAAGAACAACAAACAGCTAAATGAAGCAAAACAGGTAGCAGAGAAATAAACCTTGTCACATAAAAGAATTTTATTGATGTTATATCCAGAACAAGAGAGGGAATACTGAATCAGTAAACTTCATAAGGACAATGGACTGGCAACTGTATAGAGGCAGGAAAGCAACCAGATCTTTATATCACACCATATATGAAAATAAACTGCAAATTAACTGAAGTGTTACATTTAAAAAATTAAACAACAAATAAAGCAGAGGGATATAGAAGAAAAAACCGACCATATCGGAGGCAGGATGGGGTGGGGAATGAGGAAAATGTAAAAACTTTTAATGCAATAGAACAAGCCAAAAAAAGAAAAAAGGGTGGTAAGTCTTACTATGTCAAACTGTAAGATACTAAAGCACATTAAATGATATATAAGCTGGAGAAAATAAAATAGAAACAGGATTAATATCCACAATATCTAGTAAGTCCACTAAGAGTAAAAAGGACAAACACTAAGATTCTACAAAAGAAAATCAGAAAAAAGACATTAAGAAATGATATTTAAAGAAAGCAAATACAGAAATCTTACAAAAAGAAAATTCAATTTAAAAATGGGCAAATATGGGCAACTTGGCGAGACCTCATCTCTACAATAAATCAAAAAATCAGCCGGGCGTAGTAGCACATGCCTGTAATTCCAGCTACTCGGAAGGCTGAGGCGGAAGGATCGCCGGAGCCCAGCAGGTCGAGGCTGCGGTGGCCGGGAGCAGCCACTGCACTCCAGTCTGGACGACGTGAGACTCCAACTCAAAAAAAAAAAAATATATATATATATATATATATATATTTCCAGTGAAAGTAAGTGTGCTTCACTGCTTGATTTCAAGTTGGATGAATGAGTAATGCCACTAGAATGTCAAAGGCCTTCAAATAAATGCATTGCAGCAACTAACCCTGTATTTACTTGTGGCTTTTGACACATAATAAAGACCTTATCATTTCCCGTTCCAATAAATATGGATGTTCAAAATTATCAGAGATTAACCAGTTGCCTTGTCAAAGATCACTCTAGAAATAATGTCTATCCTTAACCTTGGCTCTCTGATTTCTGCCATCAGCACTTTACTCAATCTCTACTCTCAAAAATCACTGACAGCTTTCTAATCACTAAATCCCTTGAATCCCAAAAGTCCAAAAAGCCAAAATTTTAGAGCCCATTAAATTGAAATATGTCTTTGTGTTTACATTACTAACAGAATCTACCAAATATTAACACTGTCTGGGCAAATAAACTTCTCCAGCATCTGTACATGTGGGAATGAATGATGTAGCCAAAGAATGCCTATAAAAAAGTCCATCATCTTGAAGAGCTAAATATGAAAGTAGATTGCTATAGAAAAACACATACTATTTGTTTAAAGTCACAGGAGAATTTTATCTCTGCTTTCATTTGAAGATAATTTACTTAAAATTATTTTTTAATTTTATTTTTAATAGCTATATAACAATTGTACGTGTTCATAGGGTACTTGGTGGCGTTTTGATACATACCATGCATAGTGATCAGATCAGGGTAACTAGCACGTTTGTCATCTCAAACTTTTGTCATTTATTTGTGATGGGAACATCCGGAGACTCAAAGCAAAGACCAAAACTCAAAAGTCACTCAGCAGGTAAACTTTAGATGAAGACTGGGGATCTGAAAATACTAAAAGCAAACATCAGTTACTCTAAGAAGAGTAATATAGGGCTTTGTATCTAAAAGTAGACTGGAAAGTGAGAGGTTAATATTTTGGGTGGGTTGAATAAAAAATAATAAACAGATACGACTTCTATTAGTGGGAGGAGTTCCAGTCTAAGATCTTAAGAATCCAACCTAAGTCCATGTGTACCCAGGCAGATGGCAATAGGTATGTCTGGAAAAGATGGAAAATGACGATTTCACTGGTTTTTCCACGTAAAGTGAGTCTCTTCAAGGACTTGCCCGTTCTGACACAACATAGAAGTTTAAATTTGCTAAATTTTAAGGCATTCACTAAAGCTGTCCCACATCATTTGTTGAGTAATGAGACAGAAAGAGCACATAAGTTAGTTAGATCCCAAAAGTAGGTGCAAAAAACTGATGTCTCTATTTTTTTTCCAATTTTAAGTGAGCTTTTTTAAAATATTCGAAAACATTACAAGCATGAAGTTCAAATTAATGCTACAATTTTGCCCATGACCTCTACTTCATATTTCTTACCCAATTCCATTTTTGGAAAAGTTAGTAAGGCCAGTTACATTTCAGAAATCAAAGAATTATTCCACATGCTTATTTCACCTCTTTCAGTCATGTGCATCCATAAAATCACTAAGGATTGCAACGTCTACCGGCTGGTAGATGTATGTAGCAAGCGGAACTCTAACATGGCTCCAGGACCCCCCACCTCTGGTGCACAAGTCCTATATAATTTATCCCCCTTGAGTATGAATAGGACTTATTAATATAATAAGAAATAACTCTTGTGATTACATTTTATTATATGGTAGTGTCATCTTGAAGAAAAAGAACCTATCCGAGATTATCTGACCTAATCTAATGAGCCCTTAAAAGGGACAATGATATCTTACAATAAAGAGATTTCAGAGTTGAGAGGAATTTGATGTGAGGGAGACTCCCCGTGACAGTCTTTAAAGAAGGAGGAGCCCACGTGGCAAGGAACCTGAAAAACCTCCAGAAACCGAGAACAGTCCCCACCTGAGAGCAAGAAAATAGGTTGTCTATTCCTATAACCACAAGGAAGCGAATTCTACCAGTAACTGGAATGAGCTTGTAATGAACTAGACAAGAACAGAGCCTGCCAATATCTCAATATTAGCTCCTTAAGAATTCAAAGAATTCAACTGTCGCCCAACTTCTGACTCACAAAAACTATGCTACTATAAACGGGCATTATTTTAAGCCACTAAGTCTGTGCTTATTTGTTACACAGCAGTAAGAAATGAATACGGTATTTCTTGTACCAACCTCATCTGCTTTTCTCAGCCATTGTGATACACTTTGCTTTGCCAGGAAATACTTCTACAACCCAGCCAGAAGCCAACAATTCCCCTGGCAACAGTTATTGGTCAAAAGGCTGAACTTATAGCCTAAGTTGACCAGGTAAGACTGAGAAAATGGTGTTTATTCTGCGTTTAAAGGAGAAATACACATCCTTAGTATATAAACGAATGCTGTCCTAGACACTGCTATTCTGAGACCATGAAGGAAACCACCGTGAAGAGAAAGCTGCCAAGCAAAGAGAAAATGTAACCTAGAGAATAAGAAAAAAATGGCCCCGGATTTCTGATCACACTATGCATGCAGTCCATCTATTCTCTCTGCTTCCTGATAATATGAAATAATGAATTGGTTTTCATTTACCAAACTTAATTGAGCCTGATTTTTTGTTTGATAGAAATAAGAGTACCACATGTGATACAATATGCAGATTACCAGCCGGAAAGAAATTACACAGAATAGTTACTGCATTTGAGTTCTAAACATGGTCACATAGGAAAGACAGAGTAATTATTAGGTTTAAAATTATTGGCAACTCCTGTAACCTTATTTGTACTAAAAGCATACTAGCTGATAAATGCTGGCCTGCTTACCACTCAAAAATACAATAAAATGAAATTCTGTTTTTCACTTAACATTAACCAATAAAGTGATAGTTAACGATGATTTGGCTATTACAGAAACCATGCAGAAAAGTGTGTATGTCACCCTAAAACTTATCGTATTTAACTAAAGTGGCACTTTTAAGTGTACTCTCGGTTTAATAAATAAACTTTTTTTAAAAATACCCTCAAGAATAAAGACCTAAATGGGAATATACCTCAAGAATTAGTTACCAATATAAAGAATTAATTTCTGACTACAGCACCCACAAACGAATCTAATAAAAGATTGAAGAGGATTCACAAAACATACTATAATCTAATTGAAGAGTTCCTTACTTAGTTCAAATATGCTAGAGGACTTAGTTTAAAAATTCCTCCATGCATTCCTACATTCAGCACATGTAATTGTGTGAAGTTCAGAGATATTCTGATCCCCTTATTGAAATCCAGGCTAATCATTTTGGAACTCACTAGAATGGCGTCTTGATGAAACGAGGGATTTTTGTGGATTTTGATGACTGCAGTACACATGGTAGACATACAACAAATATTTATTGAAAGTATTTAGATTCTATTCGAGTAGATGAGTAGATTGTATTTTTATATGTGCCTTTCACTTTCCCCAATACCCAAACTTAAAAACAAAACAACAGAAATACCAAAAAAAAAAAAAACAACACCCTAACTTAAAAGTGATTGGAGAGGATTTCTCAGTGAGAAGACGCAACTACCCAGAATACAGTATGAGGGGCTGCAAAATCATTTTCTCCATGAGTTTAATAAAATATCTGATGAGATCTAAGAATTCCCCTTCAAATCTGACCATCCAGAAAAGCACTCTCCTCACACTGGCCTTCAGTGTGTGGTATATCAATGAACCGAACATGGCCTCTGTGTATCAACTCCTGGGTTGTTCACTTCTTCCATAACATGCTGAGATCAGTTCATTCAAAAGCCAGCCTACGATCAATGCAAATGCTGACACACCCATTTGTTTTAAACATGGGCCAAATAAGCAAAGTCGTAACCACTTAGAGTCTGCCTGCTTTACAAAACTGCGCAAGGTCTACTAGCCATGGATATGACTAATCCCAAGACTAGAAAGGCCCCAGGCCACTGACCCATGTGCTCCCACCACGCTGCTGAGTGACATCACCTGAAGTTGTGAGCCTCTTTCTACGCTTCTCCCCTACAGCTGCGTTAGTGTCCTTCCCTTCTGAGTAGTGAACCCCTCACCATAGCCTCTGCACAGTCTCCTGCTGTGAAGGACTTCCCCTGCAGGCAAAACCGGCACAGCGTGGCCTTGCAAAAGCTTGTGTGACACTACCGCCTTGTGGTCACATCTGTGTCCTCGACCAGCCCTCCCCTCAATCTCACAAACCTCCTACAGTGGGGGTGTGAGGATGAGGAGGGCCCAGTTGGGTAGTTGGTTGCCAGGAAGCTCATCTTAAAACACCCTCTGTTGGTTCATAAGCCTCACCTCTGCATACAGTGTTTCCTGCAGGGTTATTATTCAGGAGAAAAGTCTGTTAAGAGGCAGATGCATTCAAGAGAAAGCCTTACAGCTATTCATTCTTTTTTTTATTTTTAATACAATTTAAAAAATACATGCACAGAACAGTTCGAACAAAACAAAACAACAGAGTTTAAATTTAGAGCATGTTTTACGGTATCACCAACCTGATTTTCCTTTGGTTAACTATTGCTTCCCAAATCTTCATATCTGTGTTTTTGGTAAATGTTTGCCCCAGTCGATTGCTTCAGTTATGCACGTGTGCTCACAGTCCACTCAATCAGGAAAATTCCACTTGCTGGCTAGAGCGATTGACCATAAACACCAAGGGACTAGTCACCATCTAACCAACTCAAGCAGAAAACCTAGTCAACTGAAAATCAGACAAAGAAAAGTGAAAAACTGAGAGATGGTGGAGGGAAGAGGTAAGAGGGAAGGAGAGAGAGAGAACTCATGGCGACATCAGTTGAACACCTAGACCTGTTTATGTCTAGAGCTGTTTCTACTTCCCAAGGTTCATTTTGGTGAACCTTTACAAAATGTGATTATAATTTTTTTTCTTTTTTTTGCCTGGAACAGTTTTAGATGGCTTTCCTGTACTCGTAGCTTTAAAAGTATTGACAAATACAGAAACTGATACTGGTAAATATAACTTTAAAAAATTAAGGAAATGCATAGTAGATTTAGAATTCCTCACTAGGCTTAGTTGAAATGAAAGAAAATAGGATCTCCATTCATATTATACAGTAGGTCTCTGGCTGTCCATAAGACTCCATGATAAACCTGCAGAGGAAATTATTACTTGCGGTCGTCATAACCACGTATTCATTGATAATCTAGCAGTGGAAGGCTTTGCTCTCTAAGTCATAAAAATCCCACTTCCAGCTGCCTTAATAATTTGTGTTTTAGGGTGGTGTGAGGGACTGTAACTATAAAGACCAAAAATGCCAAAACAATCATATGCATGGTTTTTGACTGGGTTCCAGGTACCATTTATCTGAGATTTTATTTTCTTCTTGGTCCTGAGCCTTTTTTCTTACACTGACTTCTCTTCATTGTACGAAAAGGATGGAGCAGTTCTACTCTTCATATAAGTATACCACTTCCCTAATATTCCAAAATTAATCTTCACATTCTGCCTAGATGACCAAGCTAGGTTACACATGATTATGATTAGGGGTATGAAAATTACAGATTACCTAAAAAAAGATCCCGGCCCCTCTCTAGAGCTGGATAGAGTAAACCTCTATGTAATGCAAGGACATAATGGGAGATGAATTGTTGGTAGATTTAGGAAAGGGAAGAAAATGGTGATGGATGGTAGTAAGGCAACAGCAACTGGTTACAGCCAGATAAAACTCTGGGCAACTAGATTACCTCTATTATAGAAAAATTAAAAATATTGTGTCATAGGCCACATGGACACTTCAAATAGCATTTGATAAATGAAACCAAATAAAGGACAAATTCAATTTCTAAATTTTCTCCCAAGGAAGAGGATAACATTCCAAGATTTCTTGCAACCTAGTTAAAAGAATAGGACATTGCCGAGAAATCACCAAAAACCAAACCCAGATATTGGCTTTGCAATCTGCAGAATTACAGTGCCAGGTGATTTACAGCTTGACCATATCTCATGTGAATGTTGGGGCATTGATCAGGTAAGACTGGACTCTTGCTAATTGCTAATGAAGATACTAAAGATTAATTGAAAGGCAAAAAATAGGCCAATCTCCAAAATTCCGATGAAACATGCTTCACTGTCATCTCTTTTAGTATCATCTTTGACTGAAGAAGCTGTCCTTAGGTAAAGAAAAAAGCTAAAATTTATCTGGCCCAGCGGTTGAGCATTGAATGGCAAGTAAAACAAATATAAATTTGTCATTGCCCTGGGTTGTGCGAGAGATTATGGCAAAATTATTAATGAGAGCAAGAAATAAAAAAGTTATATATAGAAGAAACCAAAGGAATTTTCTTTTAATACTTACGTAGCAAAATTGTAGAAATAGAATGTGGAAGATGCTTACCAGAGGGAAATCAGACATGATTTTAAAGAATCCTGAATTCATTGATATATGAAGCCTATATGATTCAATGTGCTAATTTTGGGTAAGGATACAAACTGTTTGATGGGGCCATTGCTGACCCATGCTAAATGATATTGAGAGGCTAAAACTCTTAAACTAGACTCCATGGACAACATGAATTTACATAGTTGTCAGAGGGTGCAGAGATTGGTGGGAAGCAGTCAGTTTGGCAACCAGTTAGTAAGTAGTAATGTAGGAGTCTGGGGTAAAGTAAGTAGAGGTTGGGTGTTTCAGAATGGGCAGTGAACATGGGAAAAATGTGTTCCACATAAATGTTCCTCAAATGGGACTCATTGCAGAAAGGTGGATTTTGGATAAATTATGCTGTAGTATCAGTCTTTTATCTCAGACACTCTGATTTTCCTCCATTATCTTATAACAAATCTGCCATGATGCCCAAAATAAAGACTATGCAAGAGTTGAACGATATGGACTTTCTCCAGCCTAGTAAGCTTGAGCTATTTCACCGAATACCGAATTTTCCAGAAGTACCGAAAAACGCTGAGTATATTTACATAGATCCATTAAACTGACAGGAGCAGGTTGATTATTTTGGCTCCTACAAAGTGACAATGATTGCTGAAAGGTAATTGAGAGAGATGAGGTGGGACCCCTCCAAAAACCATAATTCATTTATTAAAAAGTCTGTATTTATTATTCCATGTTTAAACTTCAGTCACCTTCTCTGTTTGATGCAATATACATATTGAGAGGATTTTTCCACTGCTCAAAACTGTTTTTGACTTATCAAATTGGATGCTTTTTAGTGAGTCTGCCATTTTTTTATTTCACCTCTTCCACACAGGCAAAACTTTTCCCTTTGAGGAATTTTTTATCTGGGAAAACAGATGGAAAAAAGACCTCTTGGGGGTGAGATCAGGGAAATAGGGAGGGAAGGGCATGGAGTTCATACCGTTTTTGGTAAAAAAAAAATTGCTAAACACTCAGCACGATGTGAGCAGGTTGTTTGTGTAAATCACCCATCTTAAAATGGACAAACATTCTGAAAGAATCTCCAAAACAAATTCACGAAGCCGAACGCAGCCTCTCACAGCAATGCTAGCTGGTACACAAATGCCAGTGGGTTCCTAGAATACTTTCTTAGCGAGGGAAGCCTGTACTATGGACCAGTCCTTCAAAAGATAATTCCTGATTTTTTTGAACCCCTCTTCATACAGGCAATACCTACTTGTATGTATAACGTACGGAGTGATTATAGGAATTTAGTTGCATGGGGATGAGGGATCAGAGAAAGTAAGCATCACTTCCATTGCAAGTGGGTGATTTCTTGACCCCAGAGTCCTCAAAAAGCACCCGGCTGCTCCTGGTATCCTTAGTCGTTTCCTTTGAGATGTTATCTTTGCAATCTGTGTGGGCCTTCTAATTGTCTGAGGACCTTAGCTATATGCTGGTACCCAGGAACTGGTAACGAACTAAATAAAATTATTTCTGAGAACAGCAACAACAGCAAAATAATATCAAGCTTCCAAAACCAGTTTACCAGATATACCAGCCACACAGCCACTTCCAGTTATCCTTAGACACTTTTCTGGTGGCTCATCCATATTCCCCTGACTTTCCAAAGTGTTCCCACAGGGTTCCCACGGCAAGTATGTGTTTTTTGTGACTGTTTTCATCACCACCACCCTGGTTTTCACCCCCAGCTGGGCTGCTCAACCTGCATCTCTTGGCCAGTAATACTGAAGACATGAATACTCCATTGTCATCCTTAACTAAGAATTCTCAAAATTTCATGTGTGAATGTTCCACTTCTTCCACCCTTCTCGTGAGACAATTTTGAGCCATGCATGTTGCAATTTCCCAAGTCGCCCTATGGGTTAAGTTCGCTTGCCCATGGTTGCCTTGTTGGGCATGTATCACTTTCCTAGTTCTGTAGTGTTCCCTGCCTTCTCAAATGAACCATTGTGGCTTTGAATCCTTGTCTTGAAGTCTACTTCTGGAAAAACCCCAAATCCTTCCTTTGTGAAGGAGACAGGGATTTATGATCGTTGAAAGAAAAAATTTATCTGCATTTAAATTTGCTTTCACTCTCTCTGCTAGCACTATACATACACCACCTGGATGCCATATACACTGCCATAATAACTCACACAGTGCGGCTTCTAATAAAACTCTTACCGCACAGAAAAATAAGTCTGTGGATTGATGTTGATTGAATTCACTAGTCATATCATGCTCTCTGTCAGCCAGAGCCCCTGACATTACAGAATAATGGCATCACCCAAGAACCAGATGGGATACAACACTTACTAGGCAAATGAATATGTGCCATGAACAAAGGACCAACACACATCGCTATTCTTTGATTTACAACCCTTGATTTCTGTGCCTCATTTTCTCACCTCTAAAATAAAAAGCCTAGGTTTGGAGTGGTGCTCACGCCTATAGCACTTCAAGAGGTTGTGACAGGAAGATTGCTTGAGCCTAGGAGTTCAAGACTAACTTAGGCAACATAAAGAGAACTTGTCTCTACAAAACAGTAAAAAACAAAAAATTGTCCAGGCATGGTGGTGCACAACAATATACCCACATAATAACTTGCATATTTTCCCTTGAATTCAAAATAATTTTATATAAAAAGAAAGGAAGGAAGAAAACAAGAAAGGAAGAAGAAAAGAAAGAAAGGGGGGAGAGAGAGAGACAGAAAGGAAGGAAGGAAGGAAGGAAAGAAAGAGAGAACGAAAGAAAGAAAAAAGAAGGAAAGAAAGAAAGAAAGAAAGGAGGAAAGAAAAAAGGAAAAAAGAAAGAAAGAAAGAAAGAAAGAAAGAAAGAAAGAAAGAAAGAAAGAAAGACATCAGGATTATTTAACATGTGGGATGCAAGGACAGATACTTGACTCACGCATGCACAATGGCAAGAGGCTGGCTGGAAGTGCCTATCCAGGACCAGGGCAGAGGCCAGCATCAGGGACATGGCTGCATGCGAGCATCAGTCAGACAAAGGCTGGTGTTTCTCCATAGTTGGTGAACACTTTGCAGAAGGGTGTCAGTTCTAGGTCATCTTGAGATAGGACCAAACCAACCACAACAGAATGCTCAAGTCCATGGCCTAAAAAACGGGTCAGTTGGCAGATAACCGGTGGAGACAAAAGGCCTCATCAAAGAACTACAAATGGGAAATTCTCAGTAATGAGTCATTTTGAAAAGCTCTCCATAAGATTAATATTTAGACAGCTGACCCACAACAGGGCACCAATATCCTAGTGTACATATCAGGCAAACATTTTCCCCCTATTTACTTCCTCCCTCCCCTACCGAAGAAGAATGTATGCATTGCTATCTCTGACTCTCCTGAACCTGACGGAAGGCTCCAACTCCAAGGTCCCCCTCAGCCCTCTCATTTCAGAATTCAAAGGCAGAATCAGAACTGGGCTGTGGGAGGAAAACGGCTTCATCGGGTAAGAGATGGCTGTGCACTTGAGTAGACTTTGTAAAGCCTAAAACTACTTAACAGAAAAACAGATCTGCAAGAGCTGGAGACAGAGGCAAGTAGGAACCCTTTGAAGCACTTATTTGCAATTTTGTTCCCCAAAGTATGGTTCACACTACAGCAGCAGCAACGCCAGGAATTTGTTAGGACGGAAGAGTCTTAGAACCTACTGTGGGCATGCGGAATCAGAATAGTCATCCCAACAAACATTCTGGGTGGTGCACATTGAAGTGTACTGGTTTATACAACGGTGGTAAGAAACAGTGGGTCAGTTTTCATGCAGACTTTTGAGTCTAGATTATTCAATAGCCTAATGACACGGGCAAAGCATTTAGAAAAATTTACTTGACTTCTTCTAGAACTGAAGAAAAAGTCTTAAGCCATCATTGAAATGAATCCACAGAGGAGTTTTTTTTTTAAATAAATGATTATTTTTAAAATGTTTTTGCATTTTGTTTTAACAATATGGGGTGCAATTCAGGATTAAGTATACAAGGTATAACGTTTGGGCCTCACTTGGGTCCCCACTTTGCCTGGTTTGAGATCAGGGACCCTTATCAATGTTGTGTCTCCCTCCCACCCCGGCAGTATCCTGCTACTGCCAATCCCTTTCTTATAATATTATGAGTAAACGTTCAAGGTCTGCTTATGATTGAGGACATTTGTTCTTTGTTTCTGTGAGAGATCACTGAGTATTATGGGCTCTAAAACCATCCAAGTTGCCGCGAAGTCCATATGTTTTTTCTTCTTTATGAGTGCATAATATTTCATCTTGTATATGTAGCACAGTTTTTGTATCCAATTCCATTTCAATCAGCAGCACGATTGGTTCCATGTTCTTGCTATTGTGAATAGAGCAGCAACAAATATGAGTGTGCAGGTATCTTTGTTATAAAATTATTTGAGTTCCTCCAGGTATATTCCCAATAGGGGAATTGCTGGGTCATATGGAAGGTCAATTTCTAGTTCTTTCAGAAATCACCACACTGTCTTCCAAAGAGGTTGCACTAGTTTGCATTCCCATCAGCAGTATAGAAGCATTCCTTTTTCTCCACATCCTTGCCAGCATCTGTTGTTGTTTGGCCATTCTTACTGGGGTTAGGTGGTATCTCAAGGTGGCTGTGTTTTGTATTTCTCTGATGATTAGTGAGACTGAGCACTTTTTCATGTGTCTGTTGGCTGCCTGTATGTCTTCTTTTAAGAAGTGTCTCTTCATGTGTTACACTTTTTAATGGGGCTGTTTGTTTGTTTTTTTCCTTCCAGCACATTTGAGTTCCTTGTATATCCTGGATGTTAGGCCTTTGCCAAATATATTGTTGAAAAATATTTTTTCCCATTCTGTGGGCTGTCTCCCCACTCTCTTAATGGTTTATTTTGCTGATGTCCATGCCATAAGAGATAAGATAGACAAGTGGGACCTCATTAAGCTTTTTTTTTAATGTCTTTACCACCTGTAAAGACCAAAAATTTTAAAAATATAGGACCTATCTGGCTACTGAAGAATCAACTCTAAAAAGAAAGATATCCCG
>CAUYQG010251522.1:0-11614 GCA_963574415.1 Tarsius wallacei
CACAACTTACCCCAAATAAATACAAAAGATTAACAGAGACTACTATGTACACTTATATGGAAACAACTTGAAAACCTAAAGGAAATGAAAGACTTTCTGACATCACTCAACCTCCCCAAGGTAAAAACAGGAAGAAATCAAATAATAAACAGATCATTAACAATCCAGGAAATTGACTATGTAATTAGAAAACTACCTACTAAAAAAAGCCCTGGACCGGGTGACTTTCCAGCAGAATTCTACAAAACATACAAAGAGGAACTGATACTATCCTACTGAAAATAGGACAGGCAATTGAAAAAGATGGAACTCTCCTCAAATCATTTTATGAAGCTAAAATCATGTTGATACCCAAACCAGGTAATGATCCAACAAAGAAAGAGAACTACAAGCCAATATCCTTGATGACATAGATGCTAAAATTCCCAGCAAGATCCTTGCAAATTGTATTCAACAACATATCTCAAAAATAATCCACCATAACCAAGAGGGCTTCATCCCTGGGATGTAGGACTGATTCACCACAAATGTAGTTAAAGACAACAAATGTAGTTAAATACATCAACAGATGTAACAACAAAAACTACATGATTACATCATTAGACACAGAAAAAGCTTTTGACAAAATCCAGCACCCCTTCTTGAAATATCTCTCAAACATCTAGACATAGGTGAAACATACCTCAAAATAGTAAGAAGCATCTATGAGAAACCCACAGCCAACATACTACTAAACAGACAAAAATTGGAACCGTTTCCACTGAAAACTATAACAAGACAAAAGATGCCCATTCTCACCCCTCCTTTTCAACATAGTTTTGTTAGTCCTAGCTAGAACAATCAGACAAGAGAAAGAGATCAGGGGTATCAGATAGGAAAAGAGGAAGTCAAGCTATCCCTCTTTGCAGACTACATGATGCTGTACCTGGAAAACCCAAGAGAATCTATCAAAAATCTCCTTGCACTGGTAAAAGACTTTGGCAAATTTTCAGGGTATAAAATAAATGTGCAAAAGGCAGTTGCATTTCTATACACCAATAATAAACAAACAGAAACCCAAATAAAGGGCACAATCCCATTCACAATAGCCAGAAAAAAATGAAATACCTTGGCATCTTCTTAACCAGAGATGTGAAAGACCTTTACAATGAAAACACTAAAACACTGCTCAAAGAAATCAATGATGGCTCAAACAATTGGAAAAAAAATTTCATGCTCATGGATTGGAAGAATCAACATTATTAAGGTGTTTATTCTACCCAAGAAAATCTACAGATTTAATGCAATACCCATTAAATTACCAGCAGTGTTCTTCTCAGAACTGAAAATTATAATACAGGAATTCATATAGAAACATAAACAACCACAACTCACCAAAACAATCCCCAGTCAAAAAAACAAAGCAGGAGGCATCACATTCCCAAACTTTAAACTCTATTATAAAATAGACATAGATGAAACATACCTCAAAATAGTAAGAAGCATCTATGAGAAACCCATAGCCAACATAATACTAGACAGACAAAAATTGGAAACATTTCCACTGAAAACCGTAATAAGACAAAAGATGCCCCATTCTCACCCATCCTTTTCAACATAGTTTTGATAGTTAGAAGATGCTAAGGTATTTCATTTATCTATTATAAAGCTACAATAATCAAGACAGCTTGGTATTGTTACAAGAATAGGCAAGTAGACCAATGGAACAGGATAAAGATTCCAGAAGGAAAATCTCCATTTCTTAACCAACTCATCTTTAACAAAGGCTCCACCACCATTGACTGGGTAAAGGAGAACCTAGTCAGTAAATTGTGCTGGGAAAACTGACTACCCACAAGGTCCCTACCTATCTATATACACAAAAATCAACTATAAATGGATCAAAGACCTACATGTAAAACCTCAAACTATAAGAACCTTACAAAACACAAGAGACATCCTGATGAAAATTGGAAATGGCAACCAATTACTGATCAAAACCCCAAGTGCCCATGCCATAAAAGATATACAGGTGGAATCTCATCAAACTGGCAAGCTTCTGCAAGGTCAAAGAAACCATCAATAGAGTGGGGAGACTCCACAAACTGGGAAAAAGTATTTGCCAGCTGTATGTCTGGCAAAGGCCTAACATCTAGAATCTACAAGGTACTTGATGTACCAAGAAGAAAAAAACAAATGGCCCATTACTAACTGTACAAAATATATGAATAGACACATCTCAATAGAAGACAGAGAAGCAGCCAACAGATATCCAAAAAAAATGTTCAGCCTCACTAGTCATCAAGGAGATGCGAATTAAAACTACTCTGAGATACCACCTAACTCCAGTCAGGATGGCTATCATCAATAACTCAAAAAACAACAGCTGCTGGAGAAGGTACAGTGAAAAGGGAACACTTCTACACTATTTTGGGGAGTGTAAACTAGTACAACCTCTTTAGAAAACAGTGTTGTTATTCCTAAAAGGTTTAAAAATCAAACTTCCATATGACCCCACAATCTCCCTTCTGGGAATGTACCTGTAAGAACTAAAATCACTTCTAAAAAGGATACCTGCACATGTATATTTAGTACAGCATTGTTCACAGTAGCAAGAACATGGAACCAACCATGCTGCCCATCAAAAGAGGATTGACTAAAAAAAATGTTACATATACATGATGAAATATTACACAGTCATAAAGAAGAACAAAATCATGAACTTCACAGCAACCTAGATGGATTTACAGTCTATAATACTGAATGATCTTTCACAGAAACAAAGAACTGAGTATCACATGTTCTCACTCATAAGTGACCTTGAACAATTATTGTAATACTGTAAGAAAAGGATTGATAGTAGTAGGAATCTGCTGGGAGGGGACAGAGAAGCAGGATTGGCAATAGTGGGAGTCTGCTTGGGGAAGTGGAGTCACACTTCATCAACAGGGTACCTGTATAATGAACATTTGTATACCTAACCCTGAATTGTACCCCATATCTTTAAAATAAAAAATTTAAAAGTTAAAAAAAAACCTGTCTGTTCTCCCTTTTTGTTCAAGACTAATGAACATATTCATCACTGAATAATTCCAAGAGGAGAATAGCCTCACTGTGGGGCAAAATACGGTCTAAGAAAGTTTTTAAGGACTTTGTTGGTATTTTTTCTACAATATTGAAGTAAGCCTTCTGTTGAAGCATGTGGCAGACATCAGTTGTTTTAGGGTTCTATATGTCCAGAATTTTAAAAGAGAAATGCCTAAAAGTAAAAAAGAGAAACATTAATGTAAAAGGTTATATAAAAATAAAGAGCCAGCAGTTAAACTCTGAGGGCTCTGAGAATGTAGTGTATGAAATGCTTTTAGGAAAACAGCACTGTTGCCTAATTCTTGACAGCTAATATGTCGAAGTTCTTAGTTATGTTATTCACTGTATTGGTTATTTCTCAAGTCAAGGTATATAGAACCTGAGTATTTTATAAGACTTCCCTAGTGGTTGCAAATAAAATGTGCCTCATCCAGAAAAAAAAATGGAGCTGATGCATAATATGCTGCAGTATTAATCTTGCAGAGTTGCCATTAAGTTTCTGATATTAGCTTGTAGAGCTTCTCCAGATCCTAGGAAAAGAGGCCAGCTACAATAAAACATGGAGTCCTCATGGAAATCTCAGCAGTTGAGTTCCAGTTCTCAATGGGGCTTAGTCAGGCAGAATAAAGACAAATGTAAAATATTAGCAAGAAAAAAATAAAAAAAACATTAACCCAATATTCAAGAAAAGGAAATAATTCAATTTCTGTAAGGTGAAAGAATTAGATTAGAAAAAAGTCTAATGGGCAGTCATGTTTTTGATGGGACATCTGCTAAAACGATTATGTTTTACTGAGAAATGGAAGAGAGAAGAGGTTAGCCACAGGGAGGCAAGGTTACTAACTCACACAGAGAGAACAAACAAGTCATGTGAAGCACACTATCCATAGTTTTACTCTAGGAGAAGAATTTCCTCATGCATTGGCCCCATCAGCCTACAGTGGGAGACAGCAAAGTCATTCTTCAAGCAGATGAGATTCTTTGCAAAGAGTATGATGTGTGAGAGTGGGAGACTCAGAGAAACCAAAAATGGAAGATGCCAATGGAAGAAAGAGAAAGATAAGGAGGTGAGAAGAGCCTGAAACAGGTGGGATCATTTGAAGGCTAATGAATGTATAATAATAAATCTCCTGGAATATCAGTGTGCTGAAACTAGAAGTGGCATTGTGATGGGCTGAGGAGTGAATGATTCAAGACTAAATGCAAAAGCACAACTAATATATCAACATTAATAGAAATTCAAGTAAAACAACAATAGGATAAAAAAATCCCTAATTTCGCAATACCACACTACATTTTATGATTTTTATAACAATATAACTTAATCATATGTATTTTAACATATATTAAACATATATTTCAATATTTTAAAAACATATACAATGTAATTATATATATTTCTAATGCAATGGCAATATATGAAGTCTTAAATTTATTATGAAAAAATAAGTCCATAAATTCTAGATAAGGAAAAGAAGTGTATAAAATTACCTTGAAAAGTTATTTTTCTCTAAGTTCAGTATAAATCATAAATGCAATTAGTGTTTCAAAATCTAATGCAATTCTGACTTCTTTTAAGGAACTGTGAAGAGCACCAAGAAAAAAAAATACTCCCAGTCTACTCTACCTCTTTATACTACCTGCAGGTTGTCATACTTAGTTCTTAGCAACTTAATGTGGGTATTGGCATGTTAGACAAATGTTCAAAAGGATTAATCCAATAATGAGAAAATATAAAGCCCTCCACTAAAAGATTGAAAAAAATGAAAGACAGATATACAGTGGAATCAAAATACTTAATCCTCAAATATTAGAAATTATTTCTTTCAGAAAATCTTTAAAAATATTCAGTATTGCAGAAGATGAATTCCAGAGAAGCATCTTGTTTCAGTATAAATAATAATTTTATTGCTGTTCAAAATGTAATGAGTTCCTACATTCTTAAATGAAGAATTTTGTAAGGAGTCTGATAAAAATATCTATGAACTTGGCAGATGGTTAAAGTGGAAAAAACTAAATTTTTTCTAAATAGGATATTCTGTAGTACTTGCTTCTATGAGATACAAGTTTCCAAGCATACCAGAATTCTTATTTGCATAACGTTTAAATCAGGAATGTCAGCATTGGATGGTGAGAAAGTTTCAAAGTTAGTTTACTTCAGTAACACTTATACGGGCATTTCTCTAATCTGATTTTTATGGTATTTTTTTCTTTAAATCCTAATTGAAGATTTTTCCTACCTGATATTGCATAGGATTACATTAAGCCACCTGTGCTGGCCAAGATTGCTGAGGTAGCATACAGGAAATGGAAGAGGGTGAGATTATAATTTAGGCAAATAGAAAATAAGACTGTTGCCTCTAAAAATCAGTTATTTATGCTTCTGATGTATCATGACAATGACCAGAGATATTAAACCACGTACAATTTATGTCTCAAAGACAGAAAAAATAATAATTCCTTGTAAAAATGCTGCATCTTAAACATTGAAGCAGTCATTCTTGTTTTCTACTTTTCTTTTTTATTAATTTATTTTATTTTAAATATGTGAGGTACAATTCAGGATGAGGTATACAAGTGGTCATCATACTAATAAAGTGTGGGCCTACTTTTGATCCCCACTTTGCTTGGTTTGAGATCAGTTACACTTATTAATGTTATGTGCCCCCTCTCCCTCACCTGGCAGTTTCTGGCTATTGTCAATCTCTTTCTTATGGTATTATGGAAAAAGTTCAGGGTCTGCTTATGAGTGAGAATATATGGTACTCAGTTCTTTGTTTCTGTGGTAAATCACTCAGTATTATAGACTCTAAATCCATCCAACTTGCTGTGAAGTCTATGATTTTTTTCTTTATGACTGTGTCATATATATGTGACACATATTTTATCCAGTTCAGTTTTGATGGTCAACACAGTTGGTTCCATTTTTGCTATTGTAAAAGGTGCTGCAATAAACATTTGTATTCTGCATACAATAAACAGTATGTGCAGGTATCATTTTTGTAGAATGATTTAAGTTCCTCTAGGCATATTCCCAGAAGGGGAATTGCTGAATCACATAAAACATCAATTCTAGTTATTTTGGAAATTGCCACACTGTTTTTTATAGAGGTTGAACTAGTGCAGAAGAGCTCCCTTTTCTCTGCATTCCCAACAGTGCAGAAGAGTTCCCTTTTCTCTGCATCCTTGCCAACATCTGTTGTTTTTTGCTTTATTAATTATGGTCATTCTTACTGGAGTTAGGTGGTATCTCAATGTGGTTTTTACATGTCTCAGATGATTGGTGATGCTGAGCAGTTTTTCATGTATCTGTTGGATGTTCATATGTCTTCTTTTAAGAAATATCTATTCAAGTTTTTCCCACTTTTTAAATGGGGCTTCTTTTTTTTTCTTTCTTCACTTTTGAATTTCTTGTAGATCCTGGATGTTAAGCCTTTGTCAAATATGCAATATTTCCCCCCATTCTTTGGGCTGTCTCCCCATTCTCTTGATTTTTTTTTTTTCTTTGCAGAAGCTTTTCAGTTGATGAGGTTTCACTTATCTATCTTATCTCTTATGGCATGGGGTTTGGGATATTGATCAGGAATTGGGTGCCTATTCCAATGACCATAATGGTGCCTCCTGAATTTTCTAAGATTCTTAAGTTTGAGGTTTCATATTTAGGTATTTGATCAATTGTAGTTGATTTTTATGTTTGGTCATAGGTAGGGGTCCTGTTTCATTCTTCTGCACGTGGTCAGCCAGTTTTCTCAACAACATTGACTAAAGAGGTTCTTCTCTTACCAGGTGGTTGAAAGATTTGTCAAAGATGAGTTGGATAATAAATTGTGGTTTTGCGTCCCAAATCTCTACCCTTTTCCTTTGGTCTATATGTCTGTTCCTGTGTCAATACCAGGTTGTTTCTTATAATAAAGTTTATAGTTTGGAAGTATGGTACTTCTCATTTTGTTTCTTTTGCTAAAGATTGTTGTGATTCTTAATATTGTGGTCATTTATGTTTTCTTATGAATTTCTGTATTGTTTTTTCCAGGCCTGAGAAGAATGATGTTGGTAATTTAATAGGCATAGCATTGAATCTTTAGATCACCTTTTGTAGGATGGACATCTTAACAATGTTGATTCTTCCTATTCATGAGGATAGAATATTTTTCCATTTGTTTGTGTCATCTTTGACTTATTTGAGCAATGTGTTCTATTTTTGTTGTAAAGATCTTTCTCTTCTCTGGTTTTTATTTTTTGTCTATGTTGTGAATGAGATTGTGCTTTTTATTTTATTCTTTGCCTGGTTTTGGTTGTGGATAAGAATGTGACTGTCTTGTGCACATTTATTGTGTACCCTGACTTTGCCAAGTTCCTTTATCAGTGCAAGGAGGTTTTTGACAGATTCTCTTTGATTTTTGAAATATAAGATTATATCAGCAAAGAGGAACAACTTGACTTCTTCTTATTTGTATATCCCTGATTTCCTTCTCTTCCCTAATTGCTCTAGCTAGGACTTCCAACATTATTTTGAACAGAATGGGTAAGATTGGGCAGTCTTATCTTATTCTGATTTTCAGGGAGAATGGCTCCAATTTCTGTCTGTTAAGCAATATGTTGGCTGTGGGTTTCTTGTAAATGGCTCTTACTATTATGATGTATGTTTCCTCTATGCCTGGGTTTTCAAGGGTTTTTATCAAGAAAGTATACTGAATTTCATCAAAAGTTTTTTCCATGTCTAATGATATAATTATGTAGTTTTTGTTTTTACATCTGTTGATGTATTTAATTATAGTTGTGGTCTTGTATGTAAAACTAGCCCTGTATTCCACGGATGAAGTCTACTTGGTCATGGAAAATAATTTTTGATATGTGTTGTTGGATCTGATATGCTAAAATCTTGATGAGAATTTTTTGTATCTATGTTTGTCAGGACATTGGCCTGTAGTTCACTTTTTAGTTGTATTTTTACCTGGTTTGAGTATGAGAGTGATGTTTAGTGTCTCAGTTTCTTTTTTTTCAACCTGGAGCGGTTGTGTGATGTCAGAAAATCCTCCATTTATTTTAGATTTTCAAGATTTTTCCATATAGTTGTACATAGTTGTTGGGAGCTGGCCACGGAGGCCCACTGAGTGTTAGGGATCAGGAAGGGTTGTTGACCCCGAGACCACTAGGATGTGTTCAGGAGCTGTTGACCCCATTCCCTTTCTCCTTTTCCAATTGGCACTGCAACTAGGAAAGGCTCCTGCTAGCTCTAACAGAAAACTCTGAGACCAGAATGTACACAGCTAAACTTGGGAGTCTATTGTTCTCATTTTCCATGGTTTATGGTTTTTGCTTTTAAACAATTTAAGTTTAATTTTGAGTCACATTGAGGAGCCTTAGTGCATAGGTTCTCTTGCTATGATTTTAAGAAATTTATAGGTATAGGTTTTAGGAAATAGTTTATATAGATTGAAGAAAATTTAAGTAACCATTTTATTATAGAAGTGTGGTTAGTTCAGTTTGATTCAGGGGGGCCAGTGAAGTTTGAATTAGGCCAGATGGTGCTAGAATAGTGTAACCATAGCAGCAATTGTTTAACAAAAACTAGTTTGAATCAGCACAGAATAGTAGAAGTTAATAATTCATTATGGTGGTTTCAGGTTTAGGCATTGAATGATGTTATTTTAAGTTTACATAATTGTAAAACAATTAAGGGTACATGGAAACTGGTTTGGGGAACATTAAGTAAGCATAAGAAACATAAAGACAATTTCTGGTTGTTCTTTTTCATGTGTGGTTGTTCTTCTTTATGTTTGAAAAGACATTTGTGTAAGGATGGGGGTGTCCTGTGTGCACCTGGACCTGGTCATGTGAAAGGCACATGCTACCTTTTGTGTAACCATAGCAACAGGGGTTCCTGTGATGATGACTTTGCAGAGTTTGGAGATAAAACTATGGGATAACACCCAATAAACAGTTTCTGCTCAAATCTTCAAACAGTTGTTCACTTTCTTTCTTTCTTTTTCTTCTCTCTCTTTCATTCAGTTGCCGATGCCATCACACCTCCAGAGACCTGCAGGGGTTGGACCCCTGCACATAGTCTATCCCTGCAGGGGTTGGACCCCCGCACATAGTAATCTCTGATAATCTTTTGTTTTTCTTCAGGGTCAGTTGTGATTTGATCTTTTGTATTTCTAATTGTTTTTATTTGGTTTTTTTCTCTCTTTTTCTTGGTCATTCTGGCTACGGGTCCATCAGTCTTGTTAATTCTTTCAAATAACCAGTTTTTTGTTTTGTTGATGTTTTCTATGTTTTCTATGATGTTTTCGAGTGCATGCATGACAAAATTTCAACCTTATTGTATCTTTGTTTTCTATTTCTTTGTCTTCTATTTCTCATATTTGGGCTATTATTTTGATGATTTGAATTCTTCTGCTAAAGTTGGGGTTTTGGTGGTCTTCTCTTTCCAGTTTTCTTAGATCATTTGTTAGGCTCTCCACTTGTGATCTTTCTGTTTCCCTGATGTGTGCTCATAGGGATATAAATTCCCCTCTTAGACCTGTTTTCATGGCATCCCAGTGATTTTGTAAGATGTTTCTTCATTTCCATAAGTTTTCAGGAAACTTTTGATTTTTGTGTTGACCTGGTAGCTGTTCAAAATCATGCTGTTTAGTGTCCATGTCTCTGTGGGCTTTGGTGAAGTTTTTCTGGTGTTGAAATTTACTTTTATTGCACTGTTGTCTGAGTGCATGCATGACAAGATTTCAACCTTATTGTATTTGTTTATGCTTGATGTATGGTCAAGGATGTGCTTGAATTGGAGTATGTTCCATGTGGTGTTAAGTAGAATGTATATTCTGTGGTTGTTGGGTGGAACAATCTGTAAGTCCATTTGACTGAGTGTCAAGTTTAGGTTCTGATTCTCCTTGTTCTTTTTTAGCCTTGATAACATATGTAGGGCTGTTAGACTCAATAACTTTTTAAAATTTACATAGTAGTTAATTTACAAATGCTGGTGCTCCTGTTTTGGGTGCATATATGATTAGAATGAATATTTCTTGTTGATGGATTGAATGTTTTACCATTATGTAGTGTCTTTTGGCATCTTAAAAATTTTTTTGAATGCTTAAAGATTGTTTTGACTGATACTAAGATCACAACTCTTGCTTGCTTTTGTCATCCAGTTTCCTGGAGACTCGTTTTCTATTCTTTGAGTCTGTGTGTATCTCTTGTAATGAGATGAGTCTCCTGGATGCAGCAAATGATTGGGTCATGCTTTCTAATCCAGTTTGCCATTCTGGGTCTTTTCAGTGGTACATTTAGTCCTATCATATACAGGCTGATTATTGAAATGTTTGAATCCATAAAATTGTTGAAATGATTGTTTATCCCTCTCAAGAGGTTCTTATAAGTTCTTTTTAAACTTGTTTTCTTTTGGCTTTGGGATTGATGTATGTGTGCATTTTCAAGTTTTTTGTTGCACTGTATTCGCCATTACTTCTGTGCCTGCTGTTCTCTTGGGAAGTGTGTGGTCATTCTTTTTTTTTCTTTCTTCTTTGCTTAATACCTTTTTAAAGTGTCTCCTGTAGAGTTGGATTGGAAACTGCATAATCTCTTAGGGATTGAATGTCTGGGAAGGATTTTAATTCTCCCTCAAGGCTTGGCTGGACAGGAAATTCTTCATTGAGATTGTTTATCTTTGAGGACTTTGAATATAGAGTTCCAGTCCCTTCTTGCTTGTAGTGTTTCTGCCAGTATGTCTGCTGTTATTTGATTGGTTATCACCGGTAGGTAGTCGGACTTTTCTCTTACTGCCTTTAAATTTTTTTCTTTCGTGCCTACTTTGTGTAGGTGAATTATTATGTGTCTAGTAGTTGGTCTTCTCATTTGATGTCTTATGGGGGTTGTCTGTATATCTTGTGCATGGCTAGTCACATCTCTGGTTAGATGGGGAAGTTTTCTTGGATTACCTCCTAGAATATTTTCTCCAAGTTGTTCTCCAATTTCCTTTCTTCCTCTGGGATACAAATCAGACATAGTTTCAGTCTCTTGATATAATCACACATCTCTTACAGGCTTTGTTTTTTCAGAGTCTCCTTTCTATGTTTTTTACAGATTGAGTTAATTTCATGTTCTGGTCTTCAAGTTCTCAGATTCTTTTTTGAGCTAGATTAATTCTGTTTTCCATGCTTATCATCTTGTTTTTATTTCCTGGATGAATTTTGTTGTTGTTGTTACATTCTTCCAACCTAAATTGCAAAGTTAGTTCTCTGGTGGAGGGAGTCCATGACTTTATTTATATTTTTAACTTAAATTTTTTATTTTTTTAATTGTGGGGTACAATTAAAGGTTAGGTATACAAATATTCATTGTGCAGGTACCCATGTTGATGAGGTGTGCCCCCTTTCCCAGGCAGATTTCGAGTACTGTCAATCCCACCTCCCCACCCTCTCTCCCCCATGCAGTTTCCCTTTACTGTCAATTCTTTTCTTCTTGTATTAGTGTAGTTTTTCAAGGTCCATCTATGAATTAGAACATGATACTCAGTTCTTTGTTTCTGTGAAAGATCACTCAGTATTATAGA
>CAUYQG010251524.1:0-85304 GCA_963574415.1 Tarsius wallacei
CCCCCCCCCCCCCCCCCCCCCCCCCCCCCCCCCCCCCCCCCCCCCCCCCCCCCCCCCCCCCCCCCCCCCCCCCCCCCCCCCCCCCCCCAAGAAAATAAGGGAGCACCATACCTCAGCTGCCAGGCCCTCTCTCTTCTGCAGGAGCTGGCTTTGAAGGCTCAGGATTTTTGCATCTCGCTGTTCGAGCTGTAAAGAGTTTACATAAGGAGGGAGCAAGGAAGGATCATGAATGTCAACCAATGAGCAATTAGCATGACAAGACTAAAGTATTGATCCACTAAAGCTCCCTGCACTGCTGTAGCCCCAGAGGTAGAGCGGCTGTCCTGTCACTAACTCTGATAGTGCTTTTCGGAAGCCTGTATCGTAGGGCTGGTTACTTTTGGCAGCCCTGACCTCCTTCTTAGGGCAGGGGAGGGTGGCAACCTCGTGCTGCCCATCTACAGCTATCAGGGTGATCTTCATCCCTGGGTGGAAAGCTGCAGAGAAGAGCATAAAGAATGTGAAGATTTTGGCTGTCCTACTTCATTCATTTTTTTAAAATGCAGTTCCCTCCCGATGGCACCAGACATTCCTACATATTGATCGGAAAAGGGCTAGGGCGAAATCCTGGCCTGACAGCTGGGGCTGGAAGTAGTGTGGTTTTCCCTTCTGCGTGGTCAGGGGCCAAGTGCCTTCTGTGGTACCAACTTCTGACCATCCCACATACACACTTCCTGTGTACACTTTACTCATTTAAACACTAAGGGTCAAGATGGGAGAGGAAAAGTTATTGTTTCATAAACAGACAACTTTATTTCTAGATGTAAGGCTATAACACATCAAAAGAGAAAATGATGGAGGTTTCAACTTAGCAGACACAGTGTTTAGATGTCACTAGCCAGGTGAGGTGTTTGTTATTCCTGTAAAGTTCTTCATTCTTGCCATTGATTCCTACCTTTGTTACTCTCAACCATTTGCAGACTAATCTTTCTTCATCATTTTTTCCCTACTTTTCCCCCCATCCATCCCAAGACTTCACAAATTCACTTCTTAAATTACTTTTTAAATTTCTTTCTTTCTTTACCTTTCTTTAAAGATCCACTAGCATTCCATCTCCCTTATGAAACCTCCCAAGCAGTGGTAATTATTTGTTCTTTCGTGACCTTCTAGCTGTGTCAAAAACTTCTCTAGCAGTGGGGATATCATGATGAATGATACAAATATGGTCTTTATACTCAAAGAGTTTACAGACTAGTTGAATCAATGAACCACTCATTGACAACAAAATCATTCATCTCATTCACTCATCCACTCATCCATCTATTTGTTGATATATTCAGTTTGAGCTTATCAGGAACTTCCTATTGCCCAGAACTGCTCCTTTCAAAAAATAGAATGGTATGGCAGAGACTTGAGGGCTTGCTAATAACCATTTTTCCTCTTCTTCCCAGGCGCATAGACAATGCACATTTCCCAGCTCTCTTGCAATGGGGCCTTGTGACAGAGTTCCGGCCAACGGAATGTGGGTGGACGAGGTACTTGGCCAGCTTGGCTCATAAAAACCTCCCACATGAACCTTCATTCTCTTTCCCTTCTAATGTGACCTTATGGTGACATGTTGAAGATGGGGTACAATGTGGTTTTTCCCTTCTGTATGGTCAAGGGCCAAGTGCCTTCTGTAGTATGAACTTCTGGCCAACCCACATACATGCTTCCTGTGTACAATTTATTCATTTTAAACACTAAGGGTCGAGATGGGAGAGGGAAAGGTATTGTTTCACTAAAGAGACAACCTTACTTCTAGGTGTAAGGCTACAATACATCAAAAGAAAAAACGATGGAGGTTTCAACTTAGCAGACATGGTGTTTAGATGACACAGGCAGGTGAGGTTTTGCCTCTGGGGATCCAGTTGGAGAAAAGTTCTCTGACCCACTTTGAACTGTGGTAAGTGGAATACATTTTTATGCTGTTAAACAACTGAGATTTTAGGATTGTTTGCAATACAACGAGTATAGCAGCTAACATTACTTTTACTGAGTAATAAAAATGACTAAGACATAGCTCCTGGCTTCACAGAGCAGATGCTAATAAAAGAATTAATACAATAACAACAAAAATAAAAGTAAAAATTCATCTGTGATAAGTATAACAAAGAAGAGGTATCTGAGGAAATAAACCCAGCCTCCTCTGAGAATTGGTGACTATGTTTCACAGGGTATGAGGATTAATATTTACAATCCACCAAGTTCAGAATCCTCTAAGCTGAAAAATTAAAAACAAACTTAGTCTCAGACCAGTAACATCCCTATGGTATTTGGCAGGAGCCATATCTTCATATAAGTCACCTAGAATTCTTGTGGATAAACCCTGCTGAGGGTGCGCCCACACATTACAAAACTAAAAACCATGAGTAAGAGTAGACAAAGTGAATAGCAGATTTATACTTCTGAGAACTTCAGGTGATAGAACAATCTGGTAGAAACTGCAAATAAGTATGCTTAAAATGATTAGAGGCATAAAGGAAGCTATTAAAACCGTGCAAAAATAGCAAGATATTTTGGGGGAAAAAAAAAGAATAAATTGGAGGGGTAAGAGTCAGGCATCCATATCAAGAATGCAACATCTTACCAAATGTGCAGGACTCCTGGTACATACCAGGATTTAGGAAGCAATCCTATTTTTTCCTTTTCTCTCTTTTATGCTGAATATGTTATTTATATAGGACAAACCTCTTACTTGCTCTGTTAGTGACATCAAATATTATAAGAGCATAATGACTGCTCTAAAGCTAGGAAACATTTTCCATATTTAAAACTGATGATCAGTTCATAAGACATTCTCTCTGTTATGATTGTTAAAATGTCTCATAAAGGAAAATACCATCTCAGTGTGATTTCTTTGCTTCTGTGCCCTCTTCAGCTCAATGTTCTCTTTCCAGCTGGGCACAAATTGAGGACACCGGCATTTTTAATGGTGGACAAAGAATTGTAATGGGAGGGAGGTGGCAAGCATCAAAGAAGAGCTCAAAGTGAGGAAGGCTCATTATTTTATCAGAAACTTTTTATTTCTTGCTACTGTTTCAAAAATTATTCCCATGCCTCACTAAAGAACTAGGAATAAGTAATGAACCAACACAAAGAGGTTACCCGGTCAACCTGAGCTGGTGCCCTGGATGAACCCAATCCTGGGATATTCTTTATGGACCCAGGCTTGAGCTGCATTGTGGGTCTTTGGCAGTGAAGAGACTTAGATGGAACTAGATGATTCCAAGCTCAAATGGAATCAGGTCAGTTTCATCCACCTCTGTCTTGTGAGACATTGATCATCATCACCATGATCACTATATTTTATTGAAGTTCAAGTATCTGCCAGATTGCATGTTACTTTATTTTATTGTTAGAAAACCTCTGTAGAGTGGGCGTTAGTATCTCCAATTTTTGGATGAAAGATACCGAAAAATGAAAAAACCCAAATATTCCCATTTTATATTAGAACCAGGGGTAGAATAAATGCCCCTATCCTTTGTTGGAAAGTTTAAATAGAGAAAAAGTCATTCAGACTCCTGAGAAAAGCAAGGGCTAATAGGGAACTTCTTTCTTTGTGTGGTTTTCAAGCAAGTTGTGTTCTGAGTAGCCAAAATGAGGCAACTGAGTTCAGTTACATTCATCTGTTTTCCAGTAGTGAATGCAGATTTACAGAAGTGAGGGAAAGATGTTTTAAACAACAATGTTTTATTGAATTTGGTGTGCCTGTGGGCTGCTTTCAACCAGGGCTGAATATGATGAAAAGGGTCAGGTTATCTGAGCCACATTTCTTTCTTCTTTACCCTGATATCCTATTTATCCACAAGGCTTGCTAATTTTCCCTTCAGATATGGCCCAGTCTGTCCATACCACCACCCCAAGACCACCCTGGTCCAAACCACCATCAAGCATATCATGGTCCAGAAGCCTCCTAAAGGGCATTCCTGCCTCCACTCTTGCACCTTGCAATCAGTCCTCCCCACAACAGCCAGCATGATCTTTTACAAATAAAAGCAGATCATGCCACTTCCTCACTTAAAACTCTTTAAGGGCTTCCCCATTACATTTTGACTAAAATCTCACCTCCCTGTCAAGTTATGCTTGACCCTGTAGGGTCTGGCCTTGTGTACTTCTCCCCTTGGCTCTCTCTACTAGAGCCACTGGGCCACCTTTCTCACCTGGAAACACTCCAGCCTTACCTCTGTGTTGGGTGCTCAGGGCTCTCCTTTGCTCAGAACCCTCTGTTCCAAGATTTTCACATGGCTGCTCCTCTTGTTAGGCATTGGCTTAAATATCATCTCAGAGACTACCTCTTTCAGAGATCACTCTCCATCACCTTGCCCTGTTTTGTTTCCTTGCTTTTGAACACTAAATCTCAATCATCAAGCACAGTGCCTGACACATGAACACCGAGTAATTTTTACAAGAATTAATAAATGAGTTTCAAATCTTCAATGATATCCATGATTTCTAAGACAGAGGAAGTGAGACATCTGATGACAAAGAAAAGTTATTATTATTAATAAGTCAGCCCTAGAAAGAGTCTTTTGCCTATTTTCTTGAGATATATAACTTATATAGGGAAATCAGAAGAAATGTTATTTTTAAAATGTATAATTATAGGTGAAATTGGGCTGATAAAAATAAAATCCTGGGTCAGTGACTATGTGGGCTTACTACTTACAAAGTTGCAGTATTAAGTTTACATTAATGTGGTATTTTCTAGTTTAAAAAGCACGTTACCATATATTAACTCATCTTTTTTGTAACAACTTTATGAAGGAGACAGGTACTATTCACTGCATTTTACAGATAAAAAAGTGCTAAAGGCACTATAGCCATTGAGTATCAGGTCATAATAGGTAGGGTCTGGTAAAGATTCACCTTGTGATATATATTTTCATATATCATTCTTGGGAAAAGGGGGATAGATAGGATACACAGAGGAAAAACTTTTGTTCAGCATGGTATATTATGTTCCTAGAGGGTGATACACTCGTTTCCCAGTACTGTCATAACAAATTAGCAAAAACTGGGTGGCTTAAACAACAGAAACATATTCTGTCACAGTTCAGGAGCTAAAAGTCCAAAATCAGGGTGTTGGCCGAGTCAAACTCTCTCTGAAGGGATTAGAGGAGGATGTTTCCTTATTTCGTTCACCTTCTGGTGACTCCTGGCAATTCTTGGCATTCCCTGGCTTGTAGTAGCATCACTCCAATCTCTGTCTTTGTGTTCACACGACCTTCTTCCCTCTATGTCCGTATGTCCTTTCCTCTTCTGATAAAGATACCAGTCACTGGAGTTAAGGCCCATTCAAATCTAGTATGGCCTCATCTTAACTAATTACATCTGCAAAGACCAAATAAAGCCATGTTCTGAGAATCTGGATGGACATGAATTTTTGGGAGACATTATTCAACCCACCTCAGATGGGCAGTGTGAAACTGTAAACACCTTCCTTCCCACTCATCCTCAGTTTATGCATGCTCTTTAAAAGAGCAGGGACAAAGCAGAAGAAACCATGGAGAGAGCAGGGAGATAGCCCACAAAATGGAAAAAAATATTTGCCAACTGCATATCTGACAGATGCCTAACATCCAAAATCTACAAGGAACTCAAATGTACCTAAAGGAAAAAAAGCAAACAGCCATATTTTAAAAAGTGGGCAAAAGACGTGAATAGACACTTCTCAAAAGAAGGCATATGAGGCCAGGCTCAGTGGCTCAGCCTGTAATACCAGCACTTTGGGAGGCCGAGGCAAGTAGATTGCCCGAGCCTGCGGGTTTGAGACCAGCCCCAGGCAACTTGGTGAGATCTTGTCTCTACAATAAATAAACAAAAAGAATTAGCCAGGTGTGGTAGAGTGCCTGTAGTTCTGGTTACTTGGAAGGCTGAGGTGGAAGGATCACCGAGCCCGGCAGGTCGACACCGGGGTGGCCCTGAGCGTGCCACAGCACTCCAACCTGGGCGACGGAGTGAGACTCCAACTCAAAAAAAAAAAAGAAAACATACGAGCAGCTAACAGACACATGAAAAAAAAAAATGCTCAGCCTCATTAATCACCAGAGAAATTAGCTAACCTCAATAAGAATGGCCATCATTAATAAAACAAACAAAAACATATGCTGGCGAGGATGCAGAGAAAAGGAAACATTTCTACACTATTGGTAGGAATGCAAACTAGTTCATCCTCTATGGAAAACAGTGCGGCAATTCCTAAAAGGACTAAAAATTGGCCTTCCGTAAGACCCAGCAATCCCTCTTCTGGGAATATACACAGGGGAACTTAAATCACTCTATAAAATAGATACCTTCACACGCATGTTTATTGAAGCACTATTACAATAGCAAAAACTCGGAACCAACCATGCTGCTCATCAAAACTGGACTGGTTTTAAAAAACATGGTACATATACATGATGGACTATTACACAGCCATAAAGAAGGACAAAATTATAAACTTTGCAGCAACTTGGATGGATTTAGAGTCTGTAATACTCAGTGACCTATCACAAAAACAGAGAACTGAGTACTACATGTTCTTACTCATAATTGGACCCTGAACATTTATCATAATACTATAAGAAAGAAATTGGCACTTGGGCAGATGAGATAAAGGAGGTGGAGTGTGTTTGCCAGCTTCCAAGGTGGCCTCCAAGAATGCCCGTCTCCTTGTATTTATAGCCTTTGTAAATAAGTAGAACACAGTTGAACAAAGTTGGTCTGTGTGACAAAGAGAAAACAGGAGAACCGATGGAATGCATCTTCCAGTTTGGGCACACAGTCTCTCTCCTTTGCGTCATTTGCTCTAGAAGAAGCCAGCTCCATGTCATGTGGAGCCCCATGGAGAGGTGCATGCAGTGATGAACTAGGGTCTCAAGCCAGCAATGTCCTGAGGAGCCATCTTGGACACAGCTGCTCCAGCTTCATCCAAGCATTCAGATGACTGAAGCCCCAACCGAAGTTTCAACTGCAACTTTATGAAGGACGCTGAGGCAGTGCCACATGTCTCTAAAATATTATTCACCATATTTTAAATTGCCAGGTTTTGAGGCAACTTTTATGCAGTGGAATAACTAATATGCAAGAGATTCAAACATGGTGCACAATTTTCTGGCTTTATGTAACAAAAAAGATGATGGAACCATGATGAAAACTATTTTAGAAAGAAGAGTGAATGAAAAATGACCAAGAAGAGAAAATAAGTTGTGAGTCAAAGGGAGATACCAAAAAAAAAAAAAAAAATGGTATCAATGATCATAGAGCTCAAAGGAATGACATCTACAAAAGAGGATGATTTGGATCACTGATAAGCAAGAAAATGTGTTTGAGAAATAAACAAACTCATCCTAACTTAGGTAGTTTGAAAACAGAACAGCAATCCAGTTGTTATTGAACATATTTTTGAAAAGAAAAATCTTTAACCTATCCCAACTCTCTGCTGAATAATGCCCAAGTTCATTGGCCTTAACTTATGTCCCTAGCATTATTTCCAATCAACCATTTATACATATCTTATAATTTATCAAAACTGTCTTGTACAATCTTTGAGATAGACTCTCTGTTTCAGTGTTTTTCTTTATTGATTTTCCTGCTAACAACCAACCTTACCAATCAAAATTCTTTACCATCTATATTCCCAATTCAAATGTCATGTTCTCTATTAAAAGCTTCCTCAATGTCTCCAAAAAAAAAAAAAAAAAAAAAGAAAGGAAGGAAGGAAGAAAGAAAGAAAGAAAGAAAGAAAGAAAGGGATTGGCATCCAGAGGAGGGAGGGGGCATATACCATTAATAAGAGTACCTGATCTCAAACCAGGTGAAGTGAGGACCAAAGGGAGGCCCAAAGTTTACCTGAACAATGACCACTTATATACCAAATCCTGAATTATACCCCACTTCTTTAAAATAAAAAGTAAAGTAAAATAAAAGAGCAGGGAGATCATATATATTTTCTCTTCTCATTTTGTTCTCTTTCCTGCCTGTGACTCGTATTCATTAGCTTTTTTCCTGTTCCTTCCTCCACCAGTAATATTTATGTGACATTCTATATGGAAGAAGCATGCACATGTGCGAGCACATACACACACACGCACACACACACATGCACATTATGAATCTGTGCAATGTATAGCACAACTTGGTTTTCATTAGAAATTTTCCTAGAATATGGATCCTAATGGAGTTCCAGAGACCAGATAATTAGATTCTGGCTGGAAGTATGATGGCTATTATTAGGTCAAAGAGTAAATAGCCAGTGATACTAGGCTGTAGTAAAGGGAGGCTGGAGGAACAGTTCATCAACAGCTGTAACAAAAATAGAAATCCTACTAGTAGTCATATAACTAGGATTGTTTCAATATAGGCTTTGAGGTTTATAGTTTTTATGATATTCTTTCTCATACCGAGGAAAATATACTAAAGACAATGACTTATTTTAGAATCTCCTAGTCCTGGTTCATTTTGAGCTCCATTTCACAAGCTCCATTTTGAATGTATATTTACATAGTGTTCATAGCCATGGTCTTTATACAGCAGCATCTCATGTTCATAGACACTGTGGTCTCTGACAATCTCTCCTGCCATTGATTTCATTTCCCTGCCCTGGTTACAGAGGATAACTCACACCTAATAAAGACCTATCTGTGGGGTTTTTTTCTTGCAGTTTTGACTGGCTCATTTTCTCACTGAATATGGTTATAATCTATTTCTACTTATACCAAGAGACTCTCTTTATTGTTGAAGATGTCTTTCTCTTACCTCCTAGAGGCAGTTTTGGATCTCAGGGCTTAAAATCCTGGTTCCCTTTTCTTCTTGAAGAAAAAAAAAATTAGAAAGAGAACATTATGATATTATGCCTTGCACATAGTAGGAATTCAATCAATATTGATTTCACTTGGAATTCAAAGCAATATTTTGACTCAAGGTGTACTAAAGGAATAGACACAAATGGCTTTTCCTCAATGAGGAAAACAGTGCACCAAAATAAATTCAGATAATTTTAAAATATGAAAATAAAGCCACAAAATTACCAGAAGAAATAATGAGAGAATTTTTAAAAATAATATTGGAATGAGAGAAGTTTTTTCTAAATGTGACACAAAACCCAGAAGTCATAATGCAAGTATTAATAAACTCATCATGATAAAAACAAAACAATTTTTTTGTATGAAAAAATCATCATAAGCAAAGTCAAAAGAGAAATGCCTAACTGGGAAAAATTTATAATTCAAATCACAGACAAAGGGAGAATTTCTATAATATAGGTCTAAGACGCTCCTATGAACCAGTGTATAAAAGTCTAATAACCTGATGGAACAAGCAAAGAGTTCATAGCAAAAGAAATAAGATGATTTATAAACATAATAAAGAAACAATCTCACTCACAATAAGAGAAATACAAATTAACTCCACACTGAAATACCATTTTATTCTTAATATATTGGCAAAACCCCCAAATTATTGATAATACAAAGTACTTGTGAAAGTGTGGTAAAATAGGTTCTTATATACATTGCTGGTGGAAGTGGAAACCGGCACAAACTCTCCAGGATGCAAGTTTCCACGACCCGTTAAAATTACATGTAGGTGCCCTTTAACCTAGCAAGTCCAGTTCTATGAACTTATCCTACAGATATACTTGCACACATGTGAAATGGTATTATGTAGAAAGCTATGCACTGCAGCTTTGGAATCACAAAAGATTAGAAACTATCTACATGTCCATCAGCAAGAGATTGGTTCGATAAACAGTGGTTTGTCCACACAATGGGATATTATGAACCGGTAACAATTCTGAGGATTCTCCTACACAGAAATTCTTTCTTTGTAACAATTCAGGAAAATAAAATAGATGACAGGAGAGGTCCAGAAAGGTAATAATATCTGTGAACATAGCACATTGTAAAATGAAGGGGAAAAAACCACAAAAAGGTACAGAATAAGGAGTATAGTGTACTGTTTGTTTAAAATTTAGAAGAGATGTATATGCATGTAGTATATACTTGCTTGTATATGTGTAAAATATCTCTAAAAGTTTCCAGTTTTCAACCTCTGTGTTCACCTTCACAGCTTCTACAACTATCTTTATGCCCCAAACATACCTCGGTCCCATGCATACTCCTGTATTTCTGACTACCTACTGGACATTTGCAAATCATCATCCTCCAGCTTCAATTGAGCCTCTTCCTGAATTTTTTCCTGCAAACTTAGGATCTTATGGTTTGCTCTGACTACTATGTTTTCTTCATCTGTGACATTAACCCATAAAAACAACAGTTCCTTCTAGTCTTATCTTCCACTTACCGAGATAACTAACTTAATGAGCCAGATTCCAAACATGCCAGAATTAGCATATTGTGATTTCCAATAAGTATGGCCTCTACCTTACCATTGCCTATCCAAATTTTTCCAACACCCATATGAGACTTTTACTGACTGTTCCAGTCCACATTTATTTATTTGGCCCTCATCTGACATCCTAAAGCCCATAATATCTGTGCCATTCATTTTGGTGCTTAAAAAATATTACCTTGTTTATTTATTTATTTTAAAAATTTTAATTTTCAGTTTCAAGAGGTACCTGCACATGTTTGTTATGTGGGTAAATTGTGTGACGTGAGGTTTTGACTTCTATTAAGCCCATCTTCCAAATAGTGTGCATAGTACCAATGTGTAGTTTTTCAACCCTTTCTCACCTCCCTGGCTCCCCGCTTCAAGGGTCCCCAGTGTCTGTTGTTCCTATCTTTACGTCCTTGTATACCCAGAGTTTAGCTCCCACTTGTAAGTGAGAATGTACAGTATTCGGTCTTCTGTTTCTGTTAGAATAATGGCCTCCAGCTGTATCCACATTGCTGCAAAGGACATGATTTCATTCTTCTTTGGGACTGCCAAGTATTCCATGATGTATATGTGCCCCATTTTCTTTATCCAGTCCACTGTTGGTTCCATGCTTTTGCTCCTGTGAATGTTGCTGTACCAAACATATGAATACAAGGGTCTGTTGGGTAGAACGATTTATGCTCCTTTGGGTATACATGCAATAGTAGGATTGCTGGGTGGAATGGTAAATCTATTCTTAGTTCTTTGAGAAATCTCCAAACTGCATTCCATAGGGGCTGAACTGGCTTACATTCCCACCAACAGTGTAAGAGTGTTCTCTTTTCCCCATAACCTCACCAACATCTGTTGCTTTTTGACTTTTTAATAATAGCCATTTTGACTGGTGTGATATTGAGGTTTTGATTAGCATTTTTCTGATGAATAGTGATACTGATCATGTTTTTCATATGTTTGTTGGTCACTTGTGTGTCTTCTTTTGCATAGTGTAAATATGATCTTGCTTAAATAGAAATGTTTCAATGATTTTTCCAGAAGACAGAAAATTCTTGAAATATGGGCTATTTAAAATCTCTTTTTTTTTTTCTGAGTCAGAGTCTCACTCCGTTGCCTAGACTGGAGTGCAGCAACCGCTTCCAGCCACCGCAGCCTCGACCTGCTGGGCTCCGGCGATCCTTCCGCCTCAGCCTTCCAAGTAGCTGGAACTACAGGCGCGCACTACCACGCCCTGCTAATTTTTGATTTGTTGTAGAGATGAGGTCTCGCCAAGTTGCCCAGATGGGTCTCAATCCACTCACCTCAGCCTCCCAAGGCACGGGATTACAGGCTGAGCCACCGAACCCAGCTAAAATCTCTTTAATAATATTCACAGCCTCTCACACAGAGCCGTGTGCACATAGTACACACATAGATAATATCTTAATTAGTAAATAAATATGGAGACTGAGAAAAAATGAGGAAGTTTCTCATGGGCCAGTAAAGGGTTTCCAGAGAGACTAAATGTAGAGATAACTTGTATCTTTGTTTCCTATAAATTCTTCTTGCAGTAGTTCTCAGCCCTATCTCCATGTTTGAATCATGTGGAAAGCTTAACCAATGTCACAGCCCCATTCCCAGAGATTCTGATTTAGTTGGTCAGTTTTGGAGCATCGGTGTTTCATAAAAACTCCCTAAGTTATTCCAGTGAACAGAACCACTGGACAAGACTTTCAGAATCCATCATGGTTTATAGATTTTTTTTTTAAGATGTAGGGTACAATTCAGGATTGGGTATATAAGTAGTCAATGTTCAGGTGAATTATGGGCCTCCCATTGGCCCTCACTTTGCCTGGTTTAGGGTCAGGTACTCTTACCTTCTCCCTGGCAGTGTCCCACTTCTGCCCATCCCTTTCTTGTAGTGTTATGATAACACCAAAAAACACTGGGGAGAGGAGAACCTATTTAGTAAATGGTGAGGGAAAACTGACTGGACACATGCAGAAGAATGAACTAGGAACTCTACCTATCACCATATATAAAAATCAACTCTAAATGGTTTGTAAAGTTTTATTTTTTTTTAAAGTTTGTTTTAAGTCTGTTACTTCCATAATCATTATCTTGCCAGGTATGAAGTTTTAAGTACATTTTTCTTGGATGCTTTCTTTTTAAAAATTTTGTGTGTTTGTTTGACAAATGTAGGTGTTATGTCAATTCACTAAATGGCTGTCACAGCATGGCATTGGTACCATTAAAATGTAAACTTTCAGTTTAGAATAACCTCAAGGTGGAGTTTTTGGGGAAAACAGTGTTATAGTCTGGATGTTTGTGTCACTCTAAAGTTCGTAAGTTGCAACTTAACCACCAATGTGATGGTACTGGGAGGTGGGGCCTTTGAGAGGTGATTAGGTCATGAGGGCAGAGCTCTAATGTGTGAGATAAGTGTCCTAATAAGAGAGGCTCAGAAACTGAGTGTCACATGTTCTCACTCATAAGCGGACCTTGAACAATTATTTTAATACTATAAGAAAAGGACTGGCAGTAGCAGGAAACTGCTGGTGGGGTGGGAGGGGTAGGCAGGTGCAGGATTGGCAGTAGTGGGAATCTGCCGGGGAAGGGACACACACCTTATCAACAAGTGTACCTGCATAATGAACACTTGTATACCTAACCCTCAATTGTACCCCACATCTTTAAAATAATTTTTTTTTAAAAAAAAGAGGCCTTACCCATTCCACCATGTGAGGACACAGTGAGAAGATGCCATCTATAAATCAGGAAACAGACTTTCACAAGATAGTGAGTCTGCCAGCATCTTGATCTGACTTCTCAGCCTCCAGAACTATGAGAAATCAGTTTATGTTGCTTACAAGCTACCCATTTGATGGATTTTTGTTATAAAGACACATAGTAAGATATCTGTTGATAATACTAAAACTAAATGGAGAAGTGGTGGCAGATACTATTTGTGGCCATTCAGCAACCATTATGGCTTTTCTTCCTTGTTGACAAAACACCAGTTTTGTTCAAATGGCAATGTGTCTAGCTTCAGGAAATGGATGATGGTTGATCTAAGCCCATTTGGCAATTTTATCCTCCTTTGTTTGATATTTACTTTCCCAGCCCCTTGAAGTTAAGGTGATCATGTGACAGAGTCTCTGCCAATGATATTTATGGGTAAGTCTATTGAAGGGCTACTGGGAAATAGTTTGCTCTCTAAAAAAAGAGGCTAGACTTGTGTGTCTTGTTTCCCTTCTTCACTGGATACTTCGTCAGCCTTACCATGAAGTAGCAAGCACAGGGACAAAAAGCCAACATACTGAAGGATAAAAAGGGGTTGAGTTTGTGATAATATTGTTGAGTCTCTGGAACTACCAAACTCCTAACATCTTTCTATTATGTGAGATCAAATGTCTTTATTACATACTCAACTAATAAAAGTTGAGTTTTCCATTATTTTTTGCCAAAAGCATTTCTGTTTTACTCAGCTATACTGCCATAACAAAATATCATAGACTAGGTGGCTTAAATAACAGAAATTTATTTTCTCATAGTTCTGGAGGCAAGAAGTTGAAGATCAATGTTTAGTAAGGTTGGCTCCTGATGAAGACATCCTGGCTTGCAGATAGTTACCTTTACCACTGTGTTCTCACATGGCCTTTCCTTGGTGCATGAATGGGTAGCAGGAGAGAGCAAGCCATCTGGGGTATCTTCTGATAAGGACACTAGATTTATCATGAGGTCCCCGCCCACATAACCGTACCTAATTCTGGCTACCTCCTAAGGACCCCCATCTTTAAGTACCATCATATTGGGAGCTAGGACTTCAACATGTGAGTTTGGGGGGACACAAATATTCAGTCTATCACATCAACTGATACAAAATTACTCAGCTCACATATAGGAATACCTTTAGCCTATGCCTAGCTCAGTTCCAAAGTAAAGAAAAAAAAACTTTGTCTCTGTTTTTTATGGTATTCTTCATGGGTTGGTAAAAATTATGGATGTATCACAGAGAAGACTGCAGAAAACATAAATATGTGGGCAAAATTTTTTTTATGTACAAGAAATGACGAAAGTAGAAATCATCTGTTTATTAATTCACTAAATATTCATTAGATGCCTACTATGTGCACTGCACACTGTGGAATTCAAATGAGAAAGCTGCAGGGTTCCAGACCTCTACAGTCTATTAAGAAAGATAAGAGATAGATAAATAGCTGCTGAAGAAAGAATATACCATTCACTTAATACAGATACAAAGTGCTATGAAAGTTCAATGTTAGAAGAGACAACTTCATGGGAGAGGTGAGATTTAGCATGTCCCTTAGGTTAGCAAGAGGATCTCTGTAGAAACCAGATGGGAACTGCTGAAGGGAGCCATATCAACACATGATCTCACCTGCCTTGGGCTGCCTTCTCTCAGGAATTATTCTCCTGGTGAAAATGGATAGCTGATCAACTTACTCATGCACCTGGGGCAAAGTTTTAAGCTTGATCTTGCTGATGAAGAGAAATCCATAATTGCCTGGAAGGAATGTTTTACTTTTATCCAGGATACTAACTTTTTGGACCAATATAATATTATTTAGGAATCTGCCAAGGTAATTAAGGAACAGCTTGTTTTAATACACTTATAAAACATAAAATATTGTTACTTGGTCATCGGATCCATTGTTAATACCCTTAAGTATCCAAGACACTGGTTCTTAGCCTTTAATGAATTATTAGGGAAGCTGTTGGATTGTAAAGGTCAATAAATTTTTTGACCCTTTAAAGACAGTTAAAGAAAATTTATGTCAGTCTAGGTTATGTAATCCAAATTTTCATTCATCTCTACCATGTGCACCAATGCCACTTCAACCAGTCTGCCCTAACATTTGCAGAACCTGGATGAGAGTTCAAAAGGAAGTCTGTATTTCATATTTCTAAATGTTTAAAATTTACAGATCAAACAATCACATAAAACATGTTCTATCTTCTTACTCTGATAAGTATTACCTTCATAACTCTCTGGTGGGCCTCGTTCTAGTTAGGAACCCTTGAACTTTAGACCATGACTGTGTGGGGATTTAGTTCACAGGCCCCACACTCCAACCCATTCCCCTTCTCTTTCCACCCCAGCTCTGTCTCTCACTGTGAATGATTTCAAGCACATGTGTGTGGATACTCTGCCTACACATCCAAACTTCATTCCCTGGTCCTGCAAAGAGTCACTCCTTGGTTATCCCTCAAGTCTAGTGGTGCAGACCAAAAGGATAAACCCAAGGGAAGAGTCTTTGGTCTTGCAAGCATATGTGAGCTTCCAGAGCCCTGAGGAATGGAATAGTGGTCTAGAGGAGGGGAGGGCTGGTAAGAGATGAGTGAACACCTCATCCCCTTGCTACCATGGACTCCTCATGCAATGGGAAGGGATGAGATTAAGTCAGAGTGGAACAAGAGCAGAGCCCTTTAATATGGGGGTCAGAAATGGGGCCTGTCTTGCTGCACCTCAGTGAGCACACTGGTGGCAGTTCTTTAAAATATCTGAGCCTCAGGTTCCTGATCTGTACAAGGGGTTGTAAAGCTGTTGCTACTACTGCTACTACACGTGGTTGTTGACAGGTCTAAATAAATTTCATAATGTGTTTGAGAGTGCTTTGTAACGGTGCTATATACTAGTTAAGAATTGTTGTTACGCCATTTTTTTATTTGCCATTTTACCATGTACTAAGTCGAAGGGCAAAGCAGTTGTCTGATGTGTACATGCTCTAATGTTCTCATTAACATATAACCAAAAAAGCAAGAATGGAGAGCTGATGAAGGAGGAAAGGTTATTAAATATCCTTTAGGTTTTATTTTTCCTAAACCCGCTGATTCCTCCGAGTTCAGAAATGATTACTGTAAGACCCTCTCTTTGTGGACATGTGCTGATTTGCATGGGTGATCTAGGCCCCCAGATTGATGCTGTATGAGGAACATTTCTCTTCAGCTGCAAGGCAGGGTAACTTCTGCATTAAGCAAGACACAGACTGATATCTCATCTGTTCAGCCGGCAGAGAATATGCAGTGTACCTTTGTGGCAAAGGCAGGCGACTGAACGAGTGGGGTGTGCCGGGGAATGAATTACACCGTGAGCTTCTGCATCCATAAAAATGAGGCCGCTCTCAGGTCAGGCGGGAGGGTGATGTGTCACAGAGGCAGGTTAAACTGATTCGACCCTCTAGCTCACTGATTTGAAGCTGACAAAAGGGGCTGTACTGTGGCTCTGGGCTTAGAATTATCTTACTATTGTCTCTGGCCATTTTGAACCAGGAAAGCCTCTGGAATTTTCTTTGTTAGGGTTGTATTTTCTTTCTTCTTTAAAAAAAAAAAAAACCCAAACATTTCATTCCCATTTGCACAGAAATCCACATCAGTTTTATTCTCAGGACAGAGATTTTGGTATATTTAGGGCAAAATCCCCATATCTTTATCCCCTTTTAGCATCTTGCTAAATAGAACAAATTGTGCTATTTCTGTTTTTTGCTTTTCAAAAGCAATTACTTCCCTGTCATTTCTAGACATTCAGGCAGAAGAGTCGGCCTTGATTATCCATCCTTCTATGTCCCTCCCCCTTTCAAGTCCTCTGGCTTCTGCACTGCTAGGGAAGGATTCAATTAAATGAGGTGTCAATGGAGCTACAATGGTTTCAGGTCAGAGACGTCAGTAAAAAGCTGCGGAGCTGCGCTGCCCCATGTATGTAAATGTATATATTTATACCAGGGACGTCAACGTGCAGGACTCTCCTCCTCTGCTCTTCCCTGATCAAAGATGATTGCTGAGGCAATTACTGCAAAGGAAAAGAAAATCAGGGCCCCTCTTCATCCCTGTGCTGTCGGAGTTTAATTGCTTGGAATAATGGAGCAAGAGTCCCTTTCCTTTGCACACAGTCCCACTTAGGCACACACAAGCTTTCACAAATGGCTGTGCTATGGCGTAAACATACATGGCCATGCAGGAGAATATTCATGTGACCCTAAGTCCTTATACATGTACGTGTACAAAGTTGCTCTCAACTTAAGGAAAAAATACTGCACTATCTGGCTAATTTAATAAAAGCAACACATGATATCTGACCCACATTAAAAGTTATATTTTTATCTTCCTCTATAAAATGCTAAAGATGTTTATTCTCATACTAAAAGAGATGGTTAAAGTTAATAAAATAAAAGGGGATATAGGAAGAAGTCACAGCAACAAAGTACACAAATTCTTCAAATTGCTTTTGTTGTTTAATTCTTCTGTACACAGTCACGGAAGTCCTAGGTCTCTGCACAAACACTTCACATGTTAAGACCCTTCTGAGGCCCTTTTTGCTTTGTGTAGGCAGTTACAAGGACGAGTTGAGTATTCTACACTATTCACTGTGTTCTGGCCTATTCTGTTTTTGTTCTCATATGACATGGGTTGTAAAGAAGGATTCTAACCTGCACCAACAAATATAAGGAGTGACATTCAGATGCAGAAAATGTGAACTCTCTCTTTAATTTGTTCTGCTATGCCCCGGTACCGGTAATGCACAGGGCATCAGGTTGGGTGTGGTGAGTCCTTGGTCACATGTAGAAGAACACAGGCTCTAAACAGCCACATGGCAAATTTAGGTTATTTCATCCTCCCAAGGGCTGTCAATTTTAAATATTATTTGACCTAATTGGTTCCTCCTTTGATGGCAAGAGAGCAAAGATAGGTGAAAAAAACCTTACCCCTGTCGCTAACACAAAGACACTCTGCAGATACTTGGTTTTGTGTTAGAACCACTGCAAGCTTCTTTGTGTGTGTGAATTAAGTAGTTAAGGCTGTGGGAGCGAGGTACATACCTATCCTCTCTAGAACAGTTAAGAATAAACACAGATTTTCAGAAAAAGAAATTTAGATATTTTTTTCCACTGTTGTGATTTCTGAAATTTTTTTCTGAAAATTTCAGAAAATGATGGTAACCAAGGGCAAATCAAAAAACATCATAAAGCACCTTAATTTAGAGATTTGAAGAAAAATGTGGTTATATGGAAAAACCCCCCAAATATGTCAAAGTGTTGCATCTGAATCCTTCATAATGTCTCTGATGTTTTTGTTTGTCTGCTCTATGCACTGTTCTTGGCTCTGAGAATGTTCTTTCTTTAGGGTCCTCAATGCCTTAAAAGGCAGTGAGCAAGAGAGACTAAACCTTTGCCTTCCAGAGATTACATTCCAATAGAGGAGAAAGACTGAGCAAATAAGTAAATGGACATATACTCTACTGTCAAGAAGCAATAAGTGCTTTGAAGAAAAATTAAACAGGGTCAGAGGACAGAAAGTGATGGAGTTGTTATTTTTAGACAGGCAGTCAGGGAAGACTTCTGTGAGGAAGTGATATTTGAGCAGATACCTGTTTGAAGTGTAGTGAGCCATAGGAATGTCTGGGAGAGGAACATTCTTGGCTAAAAGATCAGCAGGCCAAAGCTCAAAGATGGGAGGGTGTTTGGCATATTTAAGGAACAACAAGAAGATTGGAGTAGCTGAAGTGTAGTACAGAGAAGAGTAGTAGAAAATGAGTTCAGAGAGGCAGCCAGGGGCTATATCATATTGGGCCATGCAGACTGTGTAAGACCTCAATATTTTATTCTAATTGTGATGAGGAATCAATGGAAAATTTTTGAGTAGAGAATGACATGATCTGATCTACATTATAAAGGGTTGAATCTGCTACTGTGCGGGGGGGGGGGGGGGCGGAAAGAAAAGCAAAGAGAGGCAAAAGTGAAAACAGAGAGGCAAGTTAGGAGGGCATTATAGTACTAGGTGAGAAACAATGGTGGCATGAACTAGGATAGTAGCAATGGGGATGGTGGGAGGAATCAGAATCAGAATTCATTTTGTTGGTGAACCAGGACTTGCTGACAAATTAGATATGGGTGCTAAAGAAAGAGGAGTCAAAGATGACTCCAAGCTTTTTGGCTCAAGGGATTGAGTAATGTCATTTACTAAGATGGAGAGTTCTGATTACACTTATAATTTCACAATAATTTGTGTGATTCTCTGACTCAGTGGCTCTCAAACATGGGTAAGTTTGCCCCCAGGGGACATTTGGCAATGTCTGGATACATTTTTGGTTACCACAGTGGGCGTGGGGGAATGTTTTATTGACATCTAGTAGGTTGAGGTCATGGATGCTGCTAAATATCCTATAGTGCATAGTGTAACCCACCACAATAAAGAATTATCCAGTCCCAAATGCCAGTAATGTCACTCTTGAGGAATCTGCTTGGATTAAAGATGGATCTTCGCTGAATGTGATGGTTCAAGCCTGCAATCCCAGCACTTTCGGAGGCCGAGACGAGAGAATTGCTTAAGCCCAGGAGTTCGAGACCAGCCTGGGCAACATGGTAAGGCCTCAACTCTACAACAAACAAACAAACAAACAAATAGATAGCTGGGTATGGTAGTGCACACCTGTAGTTCCAGCTACTTGGAAGGATCATCTGAGCCCAGCAGGTGGATGCTGCAATGGTTGTAAGCGTGCCACTGCACTCCAGTCTGGGTGATAGAGTGAGACTCCAACTAAAAAAAAAAGATGGATCTTCAATGTTATGTCAGTTCTATTATATCCAGGACCCTGATGGGGGAGGGGGATGCCTAGCATTTTACTCATAGTGTCTGACATATAGAGAAAATTCAATAAAGCATTTGTTAAGTTATTATAATATTTACACAAATAAGCACAATAAATAAGATTTTAAGAGAAGCAGAAGATTTAAAATAGGTAAATTTTAAAGATCAAAAATAAATGAGACAAAAAGGACTCAAGACCATCTATCATCAGATGTTCAACAGCAGTGTTCTATGCCAGAACAACAAAGAGTAACACATTAAAGATACTCAAGGAAATAACATGTGAATTAACCATTTTGTACTCAGCAAAATTGACCTTCAAGAATAAAAGGCATATCATAAAGAAGAACAAAATCATGAAATTCACAGTAACCTGGATGGACTTAGAGTATAATACTGGGTGATCTTTCACAGAAACAAAGAACTGAGTATCACGTGTTCTCACTCATAAGCGGACCTTGAATAACTATCGTAATACTATAAGAAAAAGATTGACAGTAGCGGGAAACTGCCAGGAGGGGGGCAGGGAAGCGAGATTGGCAGTAGTGGGAATCTGCCTGGGGAAGGGGAGGCACCTCATCAACAAGGGCACCTGCATAATGAACATTTGTATACCTAACCCTGAATTGTACTCCATTTCTTTAAAATAAAAAATTAAAAGTTAAAAAAAGAATAAAAGGCATAGACAAAAAGTTATCCACATGTAAGATATCAGAAATTATTCTCACAAGCTCTTCCTAACAAATCTACTAGAGAATAAACTTTAGACTAAAATGACTAGGGAGTCAATAAATGTTAAGTATATAGTTGTAGAACTAAGTGGGGTTAAAAAGAGAGATCATAGTATAAAATAGCAATATAATATGAAAATGTAAATAGTACAACCATTAAAAAATAGGGGAGGGAGTAGAGAGAAATGGAGATAACATATGCCAAAAAAAAGTTTAACAAACAGTAATACAGAATGATGTTGGTAGCATTAGGATAATTATTTTTTTATTATAGAAATGTGGGGTACAAGTGAGGATTAACTACATAAGTAGGCTGCATGCAGGTGAAGTTTTGGCTTCTAATCGTCAGGATAATTTTGAAACTTATATATGTGATATGGTGTAAAGTAAATGAATGATTATGGAATATTCTAATTCTATCATCTCATGTGGCCTTGAAAACCAGAATTTTTGGTGTGGAATAAAAAAGATGTAAATGTATTACAAAACATTTACATTAACCCTGCAGTCCTGCATTTGATATTTTGGAAATATCACTAAGAATTTATGAGGTGTTTTATCTTGCTATATAGAAAATAACTATAGACTATGTATATAAATAATATAAGTATATGTGACTAAATACTTACATACCATAAATATAGGAAATAAATGCTATATTTTATATATATGTGCATATATACATACTCTCACACAAATTTTTTCATAGTTTAATCCATTAAAAAGACATAGAAATAATGACTAATCCGGTAGCATTAAGAATCTTCAGTGCCCAGATTATGGTCTTGAAATATTATTTTCTATTTAAAGAAACCAAAGTTTCTTAGATAAATGGTTGATTCCAGATGTATGGCAGGAAACATACAAGATCAGTTGGAATCTCTCTACTTCTTTTTTTCTTTTACTCTTTTTTTCATTAAAATTTTAAAAATTGCCGGGCTCAGTGGCTCATCCTGTAATCCCACGCTTTGGGAGGCTGAGGTGAGTGGATTGCCTGAGCCTGAGGGTTCGAGACCTGCCTGACCTCATCTCTACAGTAAATCAAAAAATTAGCCGGGCGTGGTGGCGCGCGCCTGTAGTTCCAGCTACTTGGAAGGCTGAGGCGTAAGGATCGCCGGAGCCCAGCAGGTCGAGGCTGCGGTGGCCGGGAGCGTGCTACTGCACTCCAGTCTGGGCGACAGAGTGAGACTCCAACACACACACACACACACACACACACACACACGCACAAAAATATGTTATAAAAATTTTTTTCTTAAATTGACAACTAATAATTGTACACATTCATGAGATACATAGTGATGTTTCAATACATATAATGTAGAGTGATCAGGTCAGGGTAATTAGCATGCCTATCATCTCAAACATGCATCATTTCTTTCTGCTGGGAATGTTCAATATCCTCCTTCTTACTACTTAAAACTATAAGACATATTACTGTTAACTATAGTCATCTTACAGTGGTATAGAACACTAGCACTTATTCCCCCTGTCTAGTGGTAATTTTGTATCCTTAAACAAATCTCTCCTATCCCTCCCTTTCCGAAACCCTTCTCAGCCTGTTCTACATTTTATTTCTATGTGATCAACTTTTTTTTTTTTTTTTATAGTTTTAACATATGAGTGAAGACATATGCGGTGTTTAATTTTCTGTTCCTGGCTTATTTCACTTAACATAATGCCCTCCAGTTCCATCCATGTTTTGCTGCAAATGACAGGTTTTCATTCTTTCTTATGGCTGAATAGTATTCCATTGTGGATATATACTACATTTTATTTATTCATTCATCTGTTTTTGGACACCTATGTTGATTCCACATCTTGACTATTGTGAATAGTGCTGCAATAAATGTGATAAATGTGGGGGTGCAGATGTCTCTTAAATATAATGATTTCCTTTTCTTTGGATAAATGCTCAATATTGGGATTGCTGTATCATACAGTAGTTCTATTTGTAATTTTTTTGAGGAACTTTCCATATTGTTTTTTATAGTGGCTGTATTAGTTTACATTGCCACCAACAGTGTATAAGTGTTCCCTTTTCCTTGCATCCTCACCACCATTTGTTATTTTTTGTCTTTTTGAGAATAATCATTCTAGCTGGAATGAGATGTTACTTCATTGTGGTTTTGATCTGCATTCCCTTAATGATTAAACATGTTGAGCATTTTGCCATATATTTGTTGGTCATTTGTATGTCTCTTGGAAAATGTCTGTTCAGATTATTTGCCCATTTTAAAATTAAAAAAAAATTTTTTTTTGCTGTTGAAATGTCTGAGTTCTTTGTATATTCTGGATCTTAATCCCCTGTCAGATGAATAGTTTGTAAACATTTTCTCCCATTTTTTGAATTGTCTTTTCACTCTGTTGATTGTTACCTTTGTTGTTAGAAGCTTTTTAGTTTGATACACTCCTACTTGTTTATTTTTGTTTCTGATACCTGTGCTTTTGAGGTCTTATTTATAAAATATTTTTTCAGACCAATGTCCTGAAGTGCCTCCCCTATGTTTTCTTCTAATAGTTTTATTGTTTTGGGTCTCACATTTGGGTCTTTTTTTCTATTTTGAGTTGGTTTCTTTATATGGTGAGAGGTGGGGGCCTAATTTCATTCTTCTGCAGTTGATTCTAGGTTGGTGGCAGGAAACATACAAAATGAGTTGAATATCTCAATATACTAGATAACACAGAAGCTTATAAAAGACTACTAGAATTATGTCAAGACACTAAGAAACCAACATGAGCAGATTTTGTCTTGTAGGCAAAGATGGGATATTTTTAGCTTCAAGAATTGCAATGATTTGAAATATGTCAACTAAGTTTAAATCCACGAACTAATAATTATACATATTTAAAAAATAACCAAGTGGTCACTTTCTGTAGATAACAGAGAACTCATTATCTTGATAACACAGTAAAAAAAAGGAAAACATCAAACATTTATTTTGTTCTTTTCATATAAATTGATCTACTAGGTAGACAAATAGTAGATGAAGGGAAGCACCTCTTTATAAAATTGCTCCATTTAATATATGAAAATGAAATTGATAGATATTATTATCATTTTGCAATGTCCACTATATTAATGTATCTAGCATTGAGCATTAATGGCTGCTAACATAGCATTTAAAAAGAACAAAAACCAGCTATTATATGCCTAGTGATGGAAAAAAAAATTCACTTATGGTCTTTTTCAAAGGATTTGAAGCTTCAGAGGTCAAACCTCTGGATTCAGTTGCTAAGTTGCAGAAATACAGAGGACAGAGGAACACGTTGAGTCTACAACCAGCAATATTTAAGCCATGAGAAAATTTAGGGGTCAAGCATCCTTGGTTCTTTAACAAATACATTGTAAGGAAAGGAAGGGGATGGAGAGGAAAATTGTGGAGACTTCAATGACACATCAAGTTTTTTTAAAAATGGAGAAGACTACAGTATCTAGAGATGTATACGTGGGTGATAAAAAAAAACATAAAGAAATGCAAATGTTTACTATCAGAGTCAGGAGGGAGGAAGGGGGCTATGACCATGATGAGGAACATGGAGGCACATTTAGGTGGGTGGTACAGTATGATTTCTTGATCTAGTTGGTGATTATAAGGTTGTTTACCTTACAATAATTCACTAAGTTATACATTTATTCTATAGTTTTATATATGCATGTTTTATTTTACAATAAAAAGGTACAAAAAACTAATAGAGATAGAATACACATACATAGTTAGATGAAAAAATAATTAGGTAGATAGATAGACAGACAGACGGACAGCAGATAGGCTTAGACTTAGCAAAATATCAGAGTAAACAATAGCCCCATTGTCCCAGAGATAAGTGGGGTTCTTTTGAAATACAAATAGCAAGAGTTGGATACTTTATCAAAGAACAGCACCTGGGTGTGAGGAAATCTTTCTCTTTTCTCTGTGTAAACTGAGCATTTGTTAGTAGAAGCTTTGGCTCTCTGGTGAAAGCCTGAGATCTACTCTGAAGAAAGTGGTTGGCCTGCTCAGAGAGGGCTCCTTGGAAGGCACTGGGCCTAAGACAGAAGCAGAGCAAGACTCACCTTCTCTGTACCACCAAGGAAGACCTGGAGCAGAAAAACAAAAAGGAAAGACAAATTTGGGAATGGTACGTGCAAAACTGCTTTATCTTCGTAAAGATCCCTGCCTTTTACAATCACTGAAGTTCCCAGCAAGGCTGCCTTCACTATGCCTGACTGTCAAAACCTATTCGGTCACTTACATGGAACAGAAAATCAGTCCTTCTTTTCATTGGAAAAATGAATGCACCAACCACAGAGGAAACCATGATCCTGATTCATAATGAGGTATAGACAATAAAGAAACATTTGCTATTTGAAGGGAATCAACCAAATGAAGGAGATAGTCCCACAAATATAAACAGAACAACTTATCCTGGAGGAAACGGTTATTTGAGAAAACTAGAATAAACTATATACATTCTGATTAACATCTTATATAGATTCAAGAAGTTAGGAGTGGTGGTTCATGCCTATAATCCCAGCACTTTGAGAGGCTGAGGCGGGAGGATTGCTTGAGTCCAGCAGTTCGAGACCAGCCTCGGCAACATAGCAAGACCTTGTCTCCATAAAAAGTTAAAAAAGTAGTTGGGCACGGTGGTACACACTTGTAGTTCCAGCTATGTGGAAGGCTGGGGTAGGAGGATTGCTTGAGCCCAGGAGTTCAAAGCTGTGGTGAGCTCAGATCATGCCACTGTACTTCGACCTGGGTGATAGAGTGAGACCCCAACCTCCTCCCCACCAAAAGACAAGAAACCATAAGAAAGGAGCAAGGACAGAACAAAGAATGATTATAGGAAATTAAAGATATACTTTCAAAAATAAAGAAGTCAGTGGCTGAGTGGACTAATGAAATAGACATAACTGAATATTGTATTGGTGGATTGAAAGGTAAAGCCAAGGTAACTTCCCAGAATGAAAACAAAAGATAAAAGAAGAAAAGAAAAGTCAAAAGATATGGAGGATATAACCAAAAGTCTATTATATGTTTAATAGAAGTTCCAGAAGGAGTAAATAAATGCAATGGAGAAGAGTAAGCAATTATAAAAATAGTGGACTGTAATAAGACACTCCCTGAGCAATTAAAAAGATACACATTTTTTAATTGGAAGGGGCTACTGAATACCAAAGAGAATTAGTAAATAATGACTTGCAACTAGAAATTGACCTTCCATATGATCCAGCAATTCCCCTGTGGGAATATACCTGGAGGCACTCAAATCATTCTACAAAAAAGATACCTGCACATCTATGTTTGTTGCAGCTCTATTCACAATAGCAAAAACATGGAACCAACCATGTTGCCCATTGAAGCTGGACTGGATAATGAAAATGTGGTACATATGCACAATGGAATATTATGCAGTCATAAAGAAGGACAAATATATGGATTTCGCAGCAACTTGGATGGATTTGGAGTCGATCATACTCAGTGATCTATCACAGAAACAAAGAACAGAGTACCATATGTTCTCACTCATAAGCAGACCTTGAACAATTATAATACTATAAGAAAGTGTTTGGCAGTAATGGGAAGCTGTCAGGGGAGGAGGGGTGGAATTGGCAGTTGGGGGAGGCTGCTGGGGGTGGGAGGGGCATACCTCATCAACAAGGGTACCTGCATGATCAATGTTTGTATACCTAACCCTGAATTGTACCCCGCAACTTTATAGTAAAAAATTTAAAAAAAATAATGACTTGTAATTAGATATATCTTTATAAAATCTCAGAACTTCAAGAGTTAATACAAAGTTCTAATAAAGCTTTCACTGAAGGAGGAGAGGTCATCTATAACAGAGTGGAAAGCAGACTGACATAAAATTTTTCATTAGCAACATTGGATGTTAGCATACCTAGAAGCAATGCCTTCAAAGTTTCTAGGAGAAAAAAATCTGTGCAGTATTTGAAACCAAAGGGCTAACTTGATTAGGTCTGCCTGTTCTTCTTGCTTTTAGTCTCTTGCTTTTTGTAATTTGTATTCCTCCTTTGTCCATGAAACTGAAGGCTATGGTAGGTGAAGACCTCGCTGTTGAATGCTGAAACTTAACCTTCACTGGGTTATTTTATAGGTAACATTCATAGGTCACCACAGTAATGGCTACCTCAGTTGTTTTTCAGGAACTGAGACCAGCTTCTGTCCATTTCATACCACTTGAGGCTAGTGACCCTTCTTCAACTGGGCCTGCTCAAGTGCCTGACAGATGGTCTTGACTTAGAGGGCCAAAACTCCAACTTATTCATGCTAATGCTGCCTTTTCTTGAGTATTTAGAATCGTCCTATGGACAATGCATGTAAGATTTAGTAATAGTTATAGAAAATATTATAAATGTTATAAACATTGATGAAATAAAAATAATACAACTGCCAAAAATTTGATGGCAGAAGGAGGGAAGTGATGAATGGGGGGGCACTATTCGCATAATTTTTTAAATAGTTTCAAGGGATAATAGATCAAGAAATATCATTTAAAAGCACATCATGCCGGGCTCGGTGGCTCAGCCTATAATCCTGTGCCTTTGGGAGGCTGAGGTGAGTGGATTGCCTGAGCCCGCGGGTTCGAGACCCGCCTGGGCAGGCGTAACCTCATCTCTACAATAAATCAAAAAATCAGCCTGGCATGGTAGCACGTGTCTGTAATTCCGGCTACTCGGGAGGCTGAGGTGGAAGGATCGCTGGAGCCCAGCGGGTTGAGGCTGCGGTGGCCGGGAGCGGCCACTGCACTCCAGTCTGGGCGACCGAGTGAGACTCCAACTCAAAAAAAAACAAAAAACAAAAAAAGCAAAAAGAACCCCCACATCATTTAAAATCATGAAGGTAACCACAAGAAGAATGTAAAATGTATAGCTATTGACAACTGTGGGTAGGGAAGGAGGTGTGCATAAGAAGATGGGAAAAAATGTAAGTGTACAAAAAACCTCAGCCTTAAGTAACATGGGATTTATTAGGTACCAGCTAGGGTTGAAACATCAAGGCAGAAATATAAGAACACTGCTGATAGTTACAATGACTGACTGGTCAAGTCTAGCTAGAAATAGACTTGAAAAATGAATATCTGGTGTTTCCTACAAGATTCATGAAGAAAGGATTGCCCCAGTTATAAAAAGAGAGTTTAGGTGCTGGGCAGTTCAAAACAGTAAAGTCTAAAACAAAATCAGAGCAAATTCTTACCCCTTCTGTCAACTACAGGGAGAGATGGGAACTGATCAATTTAAACTCTACTTTATGACTTTATTAGGCACATCATTTGCATTGTCTCATTTTATCTTCACGATCATTTCATAAGATAGATATTGTTATCCCCATTTTATAAGTTAGAAGCCCAAAGCTCCAAGGAATTAAAAAATGTGCTCATGGTTTTTTAGCTGGTTGGCAGTGGGGTCTGTATTAAAAACCAAGATTGTATGATTTTGTGGTTTGAGCTTCTACCACTTCTCCATGTTTCATCTCTATGTTAGTCTGTATTAATATACATGGTATTGATTATATGCACTCTGGTACCATGTATGTTTTATCTTCCTAACTAAATTGTCAGCATCCTGATGAAGGGTTTCCTGTCTTGAACAATTCTTGTATCTCTTACAGCACATAATGCAGTCCTTTTTGTATAGCATAAGCTTAATCAATATTTATTATGTAACTCTGGAATTTATATCAACGAAAAAGAAAGTCATATTTTTAGATAAATTAAGCATAATAAAGGATCAGTATTATAAACCTCTACAGCCCTTGAAACACATCAAAATGTCTTTTATACATTTACTTTGTCTTTTTTCTCATTTCCCTAATTAAGCCATTGTCTCAGTACTGTGAGCAAACAGGATAAATAAATCAGTATCCAATTATTTTTTCCTGTTTAAATTTCTAGTTTCCCAAAGAACTGAGTATCACATGTTTTCACTCATACACGGAACTTGAACAACTATCATAATACTATAAGAAAGAGGTTGTCAGTAGTGGGAAACTGCCAGGGGAGGGGGGTACCTGCATAATGAACATCTGTATACCTAACTCTGAATTGTACCCCACATATTTAAAATTAAAAAAAATTATTGTTTTCTTTCAGCATTATTTTCTATTTATTTTCCTTGTATTTGTCTTACTTTTTATGTATATTGTTTGTTTAAAAAGAACTTTGTGGGTTAGCTTATGATGCTTACCATGGTGTATAACAACATTTCTAAGGAAAACTGACTTAAAAAGGGAATTTGGGATAGCATGCCTTTGTAAACAAGCTTCTTGTATATAATCTGTATTTTGCAGTAACTACCTCAATGCAAATATAAATGCTGGTTGAATCGAATGTAAAATAAAGAGTAAATCTTCGTGGATACATTCATTCTTAGTGAAGACGAACGTCAAATACGTCTGTTCTTAAATCATTCATATGTTGGGCAGGAGGCAAATGCAGCAGTGCTTTATCCTTCCTCTCATTCACACAGTCATCTGCACAGTTCGCCCTGGCCAGAGAAGCACATACACAGTCATCACGCTGTTCCGCTAGTGTAGATGGATCTCTGTCTATGTTTTGTTTCACTATGGCAGCATCTTGTTTCAATAGAGGCTGACTCACAGGCTTCTTGTGGTTTTTATTCCAAGCTGAGGATGCATGCTTACAAGCTGCCTGTCTCTTTGCGTTTAGCTGGAAGTGTTCACAGCCCCTCCCCCAACCACCCTTTCCACTGTTTCTGCTACTACTTTTATTCAATTCAACACTTGAGGGAACTGCAGATGAAATGCCTCTGAATCTAAATTGCCAGCAATGGAAATAACAACCTATTTTCTGACCTCCCCTTCCTCCACCCACACTTTTCAAATCTGAGCCTAGGAGCACAAAGCTGTTCTATCTTTGTCTCTTGGGTTTAGTGGTATAGTGGCTTTTCTGCTCTAGAAAAATAAAGTACAACCTCAAACAAAAACCCATTAGGAAAAATATTTGGTAAGAGAAAGAAGTGGGTATGCATATGCTCATTAGGCATGTATAAATGCTGGGAAACATGCAACATAGAACAAGAAATCAGAGTTTACACACCACATAGTGGAGTCACCTCAGGAGATTATACACTAATCGCTGTTAAAGCATTTTTGAAATTTCTCCTATGGAATTGCTCTCAGCATCAGTACACAAGATATATGAGAAAACAAGCCTCTTTAACACCTCGTTTTTTAAAGAAACCTAGACAGCATTACTCAGTTTAATCATTCACCATGTTACAAGACTTCTCCATGAATGGAATTTATCAATTAAAAAAATATCAAATCCTCCCCCAAAGTGGGGGAGGGGATACTTTACCTAGTAAGATTTTAAAATATGATGCAGGCTCTAATGAAAAATCCTACTATATGCCAGTGGGCAATAAGCCCTGTTAAGTTGTACTATTCCCATTTTAGAGTCAAGAAATTTCTCATGAGAAGTTAAGTAACGGGTCCAAAGCCACGTGGCTAGTAAATGAATGAGGGGATTTGAACTCAGCGCTGACTTTAAAGCCTATACTCTGCTTCTAAAAAATGATTTGTGGCAATCTAGCATGTTGAATCCAGAGGGACACCATGGAGCACAAGAAAAATGATGAGCACAGAAATAGATAAAATGTAAACATAATTAATCATCGGTCATTTAGCTTTTGTGTACATTTTAGAAAAGTAAAACAGAAAACAAATTGTAGAAGAGGTGACATCTATTGACATCCTTGTCTCCCTTTAACTCTCTGTTGAATATATACAGGAAATTATTTTTTCATGGTTAATTGTTGTGTTTGAGGTAGGAAGGAAATACTGAAAAACTGTAGATTCTGAAAGAAAATTTTGTAGACCTTGTCATTACTATACCCTCATATTCTTGTTTTGACATTCCATAAAAATCATCCTTTTTCTGAAATGTGCTTTTATGGTAAAACCATCGTCAGACAAGGAGATGTTACCATATAGCCTCATCATATATCATACAGCTCATTGCTGTTTGTAACATTATTTACTATATTGCACAGGATTGCTTTTACAAAAGTTTGGAGAAGAAAATTATCTTAAAAATAATAAAATAATAAAATAATTATCTTAAAAATAATTATACTTCTTTTGTAAAATTGGCTCCCCACCCCTCTTATCTTTTGGAGACCATAACTCACGTAACAGATATTGTTTCTCTTTTCACATTGGCTGCAAGAAAGTGTCTTTTACTCAGCATTATGCTTCTGAGATTTATTCATATTGTTGCATATAGTGGCAGTTCATTAGTTCTCATTCCTGTGCAATATTCCATTGTGCATAGTACATATATCACATTTGAAAAGATCTATTCTATTTTTTTTGGACATTTGTGCTGCTTCCAGTTTTTGGCTCTTATGAATAGTGGTGCTATGGCCATCCTTGTAAATGCCATTGCTTCTAATACGTTCAGTACTTGTTTCTGTTAGGTGTATATGGAGGACTGAAATTACTGGGAAATAGGGTATGCATATATTCAGCCTTTGTAAATATTGCCAAACAGTTTTCCATAGTGGTTGAACTAGTTTACTCCTCTATCAGCAGTTTCTCGACCTTTGTCAACTTCTAGCGTTGTCTTTTTTGCCATTTTACTGGTTATGTAGTAGTATTTTAAAGTCTTTATCCAACTAGTTTATTAGATCAGTATCATTCAGAATCAATTCATGTTCTAATTACATTTTTATTTCTGTTTCTCTGAGCAAAGATTTCTGTTTTAGAACTGGTGTTCCAGGGTCTTTTGAGATGATTTTTAAACATTTTTTTCTTTCTTCTTTCTTACTCCACCTTCTTTCCCATCTGATGGTTTGTGGTTGATTTTAGGCAACCCTTCAGGACTCCCAATCCAAAACCAGTAACTTATATTTGGGATTGGGGACTCCTGTGCCAAGAGATATTGAAGACGTCACCATACTGGCCTCTGAGCCCATTGGAAGATTAGTTGATTTTCTGGTACTGAGACTGCTGTCTCCTGAAGTCCCAGTCAGGATTAGCAGCAGCCCTTCCTTCAGCCACCTTTTGGGCTATGAGGAGTCCTCTTCTTAGTCCTTGGCTTCAGAAATCGAGTTTGGCTCTTAGTTCTCATCCCCAAACCCTGAGAAAACCCAACTATTTTAGTCCCCATTTCCCTCAGGGGCTAGCCAAACTTAACAGCTCTCCAGATCCATGGATCCAATCCTTCTTGCCACTCACTCATTTGAGTTTGTGTTTCATTTTTTGGCCACAGGAGTATTTATCTAATTTATAAATATAGGTCTTAAATTTCCTTTTTATATTTAATTGCTGCTTTTATGTGCCTGTGTGTGTTTGGGGGTTTGCTCAAAATATGAACCTTATTGAGCCATCTTCACCAGAATTCTCCTCATTGAACTCATCTTCAGAGATTTCCTTCAGGCATCTGAAATGGAACATGTCTATGACTAAATTCAATATCTTCTCTCACCAAACCTGTTCCTCCATATTTACTTTACTTTGATAAATGGTACAACCAGTGACCTGACCTCCAAAATTAGAAAAAAATTAGAAAATTAGAGGTTTCTTCATTCCCATTTCTTCCCTTTCCCTCTCTCATTTCAAATATGGTACCAAATCCTATAGACTCTATCCCAACAGCAACTCCTGAATGTGGCTGCAGTGGTCTCTCTGACCCCACTTTCATTTAACCATTCATCATCTCTCTAGCCTGAGTGTCAGCAACACTCTCCCTGCCTCCAGCGTCTTCCCACTTGACTTAATCTTTCAGTTGTTTCCAGATTTATTTCCCAAAGCAAACAATCAACGATGAAATCTTAAATCTCTTTAAAGACTTCAACTGTCCATTATCTAGAGAATAAAGTTCAAAACTGTTAATAGGGGTGATGTGGGAAGGGTAGGTTGAGGTCAGAATATCTGGTGATGGGATGTATTGTGTAACTAAGTGGAGTATTTAGAATGAACGTGAAATGAATTTACATTTATTATGTTCATTTAATATTAGCAATGATCTCTAGTATAAACTAAAAATGTAAATGTATAGAAGGATGGACACAACTGTCTGAGAACTGTGTGCTGATTATTCCGTTTATTCTCAGATCCATTATTTGTTCTTCTCTAGCTCTATGTTTGGGGGGTTGAACTCAAGTGATCTCATCATCTGAGTTTCCTTAGTGGCACTACCAGAGTAAGAGGGGTAGGGAGAGACCAGGTATTTTTTTCCTCCCACTTCATCCCTGTTTTGCCATTATTCTGCTGCTATGGCATAGGAGAGGTTGTCCAAACATGGCTGCAGCTTTTAGTTAACAGCCTTTCTTCTATGGCTCATCTCTCAAGGGGCTCTGGTAAACACCATTCTACCCTTTGTCCCTTCAGGCCCAGGGATGGGTGGTGATGGCTTTCCCTATAACTAGTCTCTGGATACCTTACCATTCCTTCTTGCTTCCTTTAACCCTGCCCATACCTCTATATCTACTCCATTTATTACTTTATTTTTAGATAAATCCATTTCCTGTTGTACTCTGATAAAAATAGCAAGTGTGAAATATATTTGAATTGGAAATGAGTAAATGTGAGTTTAAGTTCATTTAAGCAAAAAAAAAAAAAAAAAAACCCCTCAGAAACACAATATTCTATCTTTTTAATAGTAAAAATTATTTGCTATTCTTAATGAGCATTTGGACATTACAGCCCAAGAGGAAGGATATGGATTTATTCCTTTAAATTTAGCTCTGAAAAATAATTAGTGGATTTATTACTGAAATAATCTGACATTTCTTACATTCTTGTTGCATTTCCAATTAGTGGTTATAAAATTTCGGGAGTTATTTGAAAATCATCAATTCTAGGAGCATTGTTATTGGACCAGATAAAGTGATCACATTTCAACATTTTTAATTGACAAAATGCCTATCCATGAGTCACAATTAATAAATCCACAGTGCTGAGAATATGACACAACACATCAGCCTACTGGGAAAGAAACCAGTTTATCCTTCTTTTTTCATCGAGTTGTAGAAATCCTTCTGACACATGCTCTTTCTTCTCTGACCTCCTTTCCAAAGTCAGAAGCACATTTTGTTTCTCCCATAGTGGTTAAAAATGACACACTGGGATGTGTCTACAGGCTGAAGTATGAGCCAATTTCTAAGAACTGTAAATGGTTGCCAAAAAAAAAAAAAAAAAAAAAGATGCAGAGAGCGGTACCTCTACAAATTCAAATAGTCTCTGGGTACTGTCACTGAAAAATAATGACTTGCATTCTGTGCAGCAACCAGGAAGCAATGTTGTGTGACTCTTCCATACTCATCTCCCATCCCTCACAGCCCGCCTTCTGCCAACAGCCCAAATCCCACTCACATTCGATGCTGGAAAAAGTATGTGGTGAAGAGATGAAGGAGAGTACGTTTTGAAATCATGTTCTTTGTCGGGGAAAACTGCAAGCTCTAGCTGTTTCCATTTGAATGGCATTTCGTTTTGTCCAGTTCAATGTTTGCTGATCGTTCATGCTGTCTAGAAAAAGCTTTGATTAAACCTTCTAATTTCACCTCAGCTTTTTCTTTTCTTCAGGGCAAGCCCTTGTCCTGAAAGTATAGAAACGTGGCCAAAAGGAAAACAACAAAGTAGGAGAATCGAAAGGAAGGAGTTAGAAACTTGAAGAAATCACGAGCTTGGTGAATTTAACCAGGATAGTATTATATTAACCAGGCATCTGTTTTGATATGTTTTACTAATTTTTTTACATGTAATGATTCTGATATATTAAAAAAACCAAAATCTTTACCTATAAAAGCCATTTTTTATTTCATTTGTATTTTCCAGTAAAGATGATACAGATCTTCCTTGTTGGCTCAATACATGGGTGCTACTGCTTTTGAATTGTTCTTTTTATTCTTTTGATATGAGTAGAAAAACAAAGTTGTTTATTTCCCCAGCATGACTTTTTCTCACTTTGCTGTAAATGTGGTACTTGCCATTAATTGCTTCCCCTATCCCTCCCTATCTACACATTTTTTTCATCCACTCATCTGTTGATGAACACTGGGTTGCTTCACTTGTTGGCTGTTATGAATATGGATGTTGGAGAAGCTTTCTTGATTCAAGAAGAAATTAAAGTCTGGAGAGAATGACAGTAAATGCTTGCTCCCTGTTTCTTGGGGGCCAGATGCTGCAGTGTGGGGTCTCCGTGGATGAGCTCACCCATCCCGAGGGCCACCACTCCAGGGAGGTGCTCTTGGGAGTTTTGCCATCCTCCAGACGGCAAGAAGGCAGTAGCATGGAGTGTTCCCCTGAGATCTGGGTGACTAGCTCTGCCTGTGGGTACCATCTGAGTATGCTATCTCCTAGGATAAGCAGGACTTCAGAGAACTCCAGGGATGGACATTTTAACCTTTATGTTAAAGAGACCGTGGCCCCAAGGTTATGCGTCAAAAAAAGTGGTGATTTCAAAACATTCAGAAGAAGAAATAAATGACATCATTTGACTCGTACCACTAAGTTGATCTAACACTAAACCCTGTGTGGCATCTGTGAAACGCAAGTTGACAATGCTGAACGGCACTCACAAACTACACTTTTATTTTTCCACATTGTTCACATTTCCTTTCTGTGTCATTTCTAAAACTGTGGCTGTTGTAAGCATGGCCATATGTTAAATGTTGATACAACAACCAGATGAGAGCCTGCAATGCAGGATCAGAGGTAGTTAGAAGGGTAAAGAACCAGTCAGTGGTCTAGGTTCAAACCCCCTTAGCTGAGACATTCTGCAAGTTAACTATCCTCTCTGGTCTGTTTCTTCATCTCTAAAATGGGAATAAGGAGAGTGCCTGTCTCCTCAGTTCTCTCAGAGGTTTAAAAGAATTAGATAAGGTACTTGGAACAGGACTTATAAGTGTTAGCTCTTCTTGTTATTCCAGTGGACACGATATTTCTCAGAACATTTTAGTGACTACAAGTCTCTTTGCTTTATATCAACAACAACAACAACAACAACAACAACAACATCCCCTTCCTTCTCTTTTCCACTGTGGTCATATCCAGTTTCTGATATGAAAGAGGAAGAATGCTTGTCTACAGCACACGTGCTCCATTGATGGAGACCCAGGGTAGGGTTCTGTACTTGCTCCTTGGGTTATTTTTCCTGGGTCTTTCCCTGATTTTCCTGAGGTCCTGTCAGGGGCTCCAGTCAGTGTTGACCTTGGCTGCAGGAGCTGCTGAGAGCCGAATCACTGGCTGGCAGCGGAGGGTACACTAGCCCGGATTCTGCAGGGCATCTTAGCACTGGCCACTTGAGAGAAGAGGTGGCATTAAATATCTCACCTGGTAAGATGTCCCTTAATGCTCTGAACATGCGGTATCTTAGCGGGGCAAACAGTCAGACAACATTCCTTTGAGAAAGTCCATCATTTGTGTTTAATGCCTGCTACATCTATAACTGTTAAGATCACAGATGTGTGTTCTGTGGGAGAAACCAAGATTCGAATGGAATGCCACGGTCACCTAGCTCAGACTCCCCTAGATGATGGTAATTGGTTTGAGTCTGATAAATTAAGACGATATTTATAAATTTGCATCCTGATCAACTAGGATTAGTGTCTTTCTTTAAGAAGAAAATTGTTCAAATGAATGCTTTTGTGTGTCTGAAATCTGTGATAATTTCTGCACACATATGTTACCCATACATATGATAATGAAAATGTTCAGAGCAGAAAATAAGTTTATCATTTCAGGAGAAAATGTAAATCTAGTTCAGATTCCATATCAATGTTAATCGGGTAAAATAATATCTAGTTATTACACAGACATATTTTTGAAATGACAAAATTAAAATAAGTTACTCTGTTTGAATTTTTAGAGTAATACATGGTGACAATCTTACTAAATACACTATTTAAGTGGAATATGTTATATTCTGCTCAGAGGCTAGCCATTGACTGGAACAGATGTGGGCAGACCATGCAGGATTTTTTTGTGTGTGTATTCATGTGACATCCCAGGCAAAATGGCAAATTCATGGCACTTGGAACCACTTACAAGATGTATGGGTTTGGCATACATGGGTTCAGGATGACAGATTCAGGTTGTGCTTGGTTCAGTTTATTCTCCCATATAGTTTCCATGCATGCTTCAAAGTTCCCCTGTGAAAACTTAAACTTGTGCCAAATATTCACTGTTCCCAAGGTCAGGGAGGCAGGCAGCTATCTTACCCTCACCCCCATCATGAAGTGGATGCAAAGTAAATAAAACTGCTCTGAAGTATAAAGACTGACAAGCATTGCTGGTGGCAAGGGCAAGGAAGTAGAAGATGACAGAGATGTGAGAGTTCCAAGGACAATGGGGAACAAGGAGGAGGGCAAAGATGTTGGGGGCTGAACAGAAGAAACCGGAGGAGAAAAATATCTCAAATCTTAAAGTGGAAGGAAGCTGATTTAAGAAAAGAGAGAATATTGATTATATTTGTAGCTCTGTACAAAAATTGCAACTTGGCTCTTGATATAATGAATTGCTTTAGTTTATTCTGTTTCGGGCAAAATATTAAAATAAAGCCCCTGGTGGAAGAATGTTTATCACAATTCAGACCAACCTAATTAAACACTGTGAATGGTAACATCCCAAAGGATATTTTGACCTTTCTTTGGAAGGTGCTATCCAACTGAAACTGAGAAAACACCTGCTCTGAGCCCCTGCAAGTGAGTTATCAGCTTTGATCTTTGGTTGAATTCCTGGCATCCTTTCAGCCCCATCTGCCTCCCCCCTTGCCTGACCATCAGTGGGTTCTACCATATCCTATGATAGTCTATTGCTTACAGTGAGCTCACCATGCACCTTTCAGAACTGCTGTTGGCTGGGGGTGACACATTCATTCACGAACCCACATGGGATTGGTAAGAAATAGCATGGAAAATGTAAAAAGAAGGAAAACTATAAATATATAGAAAAACCCTATCTTAGAGTTGGTGGTCGGGACAATGAGCACTGGGGTATGGCAGGAAGAGTGTGGAATAAATTCCAGTGTTCCTAATCCAGTACATGCAGATTCTCCACATACAAATAAAATGTTCATGCTTTCAGTTTGGAAAAAGAAAAAGAGCGAGGGAGGGCAGGAGGGAGAAAAGGAAAGAAGAAAGGAAGGAAGGAAGGAAGGAAGGAAGGAAGGAAGGAAGGAAGAAAGAAAGTCAGCCAGCCACAGTGGCTCACACCTGTAATCCCAGCACTTTGGAAGGCTGAAGCAAGAGGATCACTAGCGCCCAGAAGTTTGAGACCAGCCTAGGCAATACAGCGAAATGTCATCTTTACAAAAAAATCAAAAACTTATCTCGGTATGGTGGCATACACCTGTAGTCCCAGCTACTTGGGAGGGAGTCTGAGGTAGAAGGACTGCTTGAGCCCAGGAGTTTGAGGCTGCAGTGAGCCATGATCGTGCCACTGCACTCCAGCCTGGGAGACAGAATGAGAGACTGACTCAAAAAAGAAACTGCACCAAATAAATTAACCTACTTTCTCACTCTCTCCTTTTTTCCTTTCTTATTTTGAACCACTTGCAATGGAGACAACTGGTAGTCTCTCACTCTAAAATTAAGTCTTCATACTTTAATAATTATAAAAATAGACTACATTTACAATTTCTTTAGGGTCCATTTTAAAAATAAGATGAACTACTTGAGAAGAAGTGAAGCTTATATTAGGTGTACTTTAATAAAATGCAAAAATTTCAGAAGAGTTATAAAGATATCAGAGTGACTATTATTTTTATTATTAGAAAAGCAAAGCCCATGTTAAAATTTTGCCTGAAAAGTGTGGTGGTGTTTTTCATATAAACATGTGCTTTTGTGTATTTGCCTAAAGAAATTTCTACTTTGGCATTTTAATAGGCTGAGGACCATCATTCTGAATGGCAGGAACAAGCTGGAGTAATAATTACTTGTAACATGTAATGTCACAAAGACTGTCATGTGTACTTTGATTATCTAATTGCTCTTGAATTTCCTGCAGGAATCTCCTTTATTCCAATCAATCATATTTTACAAAGTCAACCTGTTTCTTTCTTATACCTTCTCCTTGCCACCAGCAATGTTGACCACATTCCTTGGTCTTACATTGTGTGGCACTTACAACACCATTTGTGTTGTGTTGTCTTTGCCAATGTACTTGCTCTGGCCACACGCAGAGCTGGTTGAGGACAGTGACCACATTGCACTTGTCTTTGTATTTCTGGAGACATCTCGTGTGTCACACAGCAGGGACTCAACAAATACTTGCTGAGTATGTTCACTATCTTAGTGATGGGCCCGAAGGGAAATCACCAGGGGAAAGAAACAAGGTGAGAGCTCAGTGATAAAGGGACTGAGCTGTAGGGTTGGTCTATGATGCCCTGGAACAAAACACTGGCTATGACACCTAAGGGATGGGTTTTTAACTCCCATAGGGGAAAAATATGTTGCCTTGGGTCTGCAAAAAGTGGGCAGCTGGGAATGGGACCCCTGAATGAAACTCAAAGTCTCAAAAGGCTGTTCGTTCTAGGTAGAGAAGTCTAGAAGAACTCTACTCAATAGTTCACCGAAGTATCAATAAGCTTCCAATGATAAATCCAAACTAAATATGGGTGTTGGGTTTGAAATTAAATTTTCTCATTCATAATGAGAATCTCAAATTAAGGGGTTAATAATCAGGTTCCAAACCAGAGAAAGTGCTTGAGGACTCTGCAGTAGCAAGAACGATACTGCTTGTACATAATACCTCACACCCCAGAGTGCAGGGGCATCCTAGATGCGGGTGGAGGCAGTTCCTACTGAACATGACCTCACAATAAAAAAGTATGAACTACGTAAGATAACAGACTATATGAGGAAAAGTCAACAGACGTAACAGGTAGTAGAATTAGTACAAAATCTAGAGATATTAAAACATTCAAATAATTTATAAAATGAGATTAAAGTAACAAAAGAGAAATTTGAATCCATAATGAACAAGCAGGTTAAAAGAGAACAGCAATAAAATTTTTAAAATGAGCCACAGAGACTCTTTAAAGATGAAAATGTACATGTTGAAATTAAAAACTCAATAGTTATTGAGGGACTGAATGAATTGTCCCTAAACGGCTAGAGAAGGCAAGATACATCTTAGGAAATAGCTCATAAAACAGCACAGAAGAATAAAGAGATGAAAAAATATAAAAGAGAAACAGAAGATATCATGAAGAGATTCCACATACCTCTGATAAAAGTTGAGAAAAATAGAACAGTAAGAGCAGAGAAGAGACAAAATACAAGGAGATATCAGGCAATGACATTGTGGATCTGGAGGAAAATATGAATCTGTGGTTGAAAAGACACACTGAACCTCAAAAACAAAAGTCAACCTACACTTTAACACATGGAATCTACTTGCTCACAAAGACAAAGAGCAAATCCTACAAAAACAATCACAGAAACAAGGAACCAAGGAATAGCAACTAGACACACAGTAGACCTCTCCCCAGGGTAACAGAAACTAGGAAATTATGAAACCATGTTTTCCAAATGTTAGAAAAATTATCATAAATTAACACAAGGAGAAAAATATAAAGACTTTTTTATGGAGCAAAAACTGAGTGGGAACTCAAGCTCTCATGGGAAGGGTTTTAACAGGAGGCACTTCCGTAATATGGAAACTGAGTCCTGGAGAAAGGAATGGCATTGGAAACAAATGATGAACAAAAAATTTCCTAATCAAAAACAGGAATAATGGTAAAAATAAATACTCTGAGTTGTTTAACATTCAGAACAATTTAAACAACACTAGCATGGAAGATAAGAAAGAATGATGAGACTTGTATTGTTCAGCAATAAGATGGAGATATTAATGGACCTTGCTAATAATGTGTGCATGTTACATGTTCTGAGGTAATAACTAAAAAAAATAAACAGACTGGAATATTTTACTTCCAAGTGACCAGAGGAAATAAAAGAGAATAAACTCCAGGGGTCCAAGAGAAGACAGAAGAGGATGAAATAAGTAGAAGCAAAGAAGATACACAGTGGAATTTTTGAAAAGCACAATGAAATTGTAGTAGTCATCATAATACACATATATGTGTTACACTTGTCAAGTAAAAGAGAGAGAGGTTTGGATTAGAGAAAATAACATACAGCTAGATGCTGTTTACCATCGCTACACCTAAAATCCACGTAACGACAAGGAAAAGTTGAAAGTAAAAAGATGGAAAAAGGAACACCGGGCAAATACGAACCAGAAAAAAATATATGGTAGAGTTATATTGACATTAGAGAAAATAGACTTCAAGGGAAAAACACTGCTATGGGGTAGAAAGCTTTTCTATTAGCTGGTGTGTGACCTACTTCTCCTTTCCCAGGATGACCTCTCTATCTGTGCTTTCATCTCTGCCTGGAACAAGGTTGGGGAGCTGGCATCGTATTATCCCTGCTTTACAAAGCACAAGGTAACAACATGGAAAGAAAAATTTCCTCTGACATTTTCTGGCATTTTCATTTGCTGTGTCTAGCATACTTGTTCTAAAGATGTTTTGGGGCTTTGTTTTTTGTTTTTTTTAGTGGTATTTTTGGTTGAAGTCACTTGTATCTGTTATAGAGAAGCAAGTCTAAACCACCTCAGGTAGTTTAGAAAGTTAAATCTGACAGCAATTGTGCACTTATTAGCATTCTTACTACTCTGATGACATCTATTATCATGTTTTTGTTGCTGATTGCCATGAAAATGTGAACTTGGATCTCTTATTCTAGTCTGAGTTTCTACCTAGATAAAATAGATTGTTGTCCTTATCAAATAAAATAGTGTGTATGAAGACACTCTGAAGGACTTTAGTATGTATAAAATATATCTCAAAGTATTATTAAAGGTACTTTTTACTAGGTTATTTTAGACTAAATTAACTTTTTTGCATCTTATACGATGACTATATACTTTGCCCAGGACCTAGTTTTAAATAAACTAAACCCCAGCTAGAGAAACTAGGCTAGAGGAGAATACGAATGAGATACTATGTGAGGTTACCTTGACTTAATGACACGATTTTGATCAATGGGTGCTGAGAAGTCACCACAAGAAAACCTCAGCACCACACTCGTTCATGTCCATGTCCATGAACATGGGCATCCCTTCCTAGCACTGGGTACATGTCTACCCATGACTCTCTTCATATACAGCCTGGTACCTTTTGCAACCTGCCTCCAATGATAAGGTTCTAAGGCTTGATTCCAATTCTGGCTCCAACACCTTGGTGTTCACCAATGGGCAAGTTGCATTGCGCCTGTTAGTCTTTGTTTTGTTAAACTGTACAAGGGGCATTCCCTCTGTTGGCTCTTGTGAGGATAGATGAGTCAGCATGTTCTAAGTGCTGAGCAAAGTAAGTAAGTAATTTTAATATAGCATTTATTATTTATAAACCATGATGAGGCTGGAATCAGAACCACTTATGGGGATCTTTCCCGTTATATGCAGTTTGGATTGATCCGGAAGGATCTTGCCCAAGGACAGGAAGCCTTTTTTGGGTCTCATAACCCTTGCATTCCTGATTATGCCCCAAGCCTCCATTTCCATCCTCAAGAGATCTGATCACAGCACCTTCTCCATTTGTGCGTGTGTGTATGTGTGTGTGGTGGGTACTTTTGTTCCGATTGGAAATGGAAACTCACTTAAGTGAATGGCACCTCTGGAGTACTGGGTCTCTCACTCGCAACATGAGGGGCTGAATGAAGTCATCTCTGGATTCTCTCTTGGCTCTTGAGTTTTACAATTCTGAAATGCTAAGAAGCATCTGAAGTAGAAAGCAAAGTACCTCATGAAAGCATCCAAGGCAGAGGTGTCTGAGGCGATCTGACAAGTGAGAGTAATATGCCAGGAAGCCAGGACTGCACACGAATGCCAGCAGCCTGCCAGAATGCTGAGCAGAATACAGCAACTGTGAGCTTAAGTCAGTGCTTCAAGCTCGGAAGAAGTCAGGTCTGGGTGGGGATGGGGGTGAGATGTTTTGAGCAGTGTGCCAGGAAATTGCTTTTGGGTACAACCCAACATTTCTTCAAGTTGACTGATACTAAATATTTATTTTGTGCTTTAAGGGCACCAAGTACTACAATGAACAGAATAGGGCTGAAGTGAACTCAGCCTGATTACTGAGCTAATTACTAATATCTGAGAGAATAAAAGTAATCATGCAAAATGGGAATCCCAGGCAGCCAGCACCAGAGAAGCTGGTGGGAGAAAAGGTGGGCTCTTCAGAGCTGGATCATGAAAGTGAGAAGATTATTTCCCACTATGAAGACAGCCTTAAGAAAGTCAGCATCGAGGAATCATAGCAAATATGCGCAAGAAATTTCAATGCAGTGTGATGAAGCCCACTGACTCACCATTCCCCCTCTCATTCACACATTGCCTCACCTACATTTAGAACCTGTTCCCCATGAGAGGGTATCTGAAGAAGGTCCCTTAGGGCACGTCTAACTTTGCCTAAGAATGGTTGGGAACTGTGAGATGACAGGGATGCTACACAGAGCCAGATGGAGGGAAGAAGAAAACAATATGTGGAGTCTAGGAGTGTTTACTTAGCATTTGCTTATTAAACACATTTATGTGATTAGCATCCTGCTGGATTCAGTGAGGAGACAGAAAGCAAGTTTAGAAAACCGTTGTTGCCCTAAGGAACTTATTATATGAAAGGGGAATCCACAGCATAAAAAATAGAGGCTTAAATGAGGTATTCTATAATGCAGGCTAAGCTATGTGGCACAGATAGTTTCATGACTGCAAAGAACATAGGCCCATCACAGGGGATGGTGTGGTTTCCTCTGTAGGAAGGCATGTGGCTGCTATGCCCACTCATGTGGGCAAGAACTAAGAAACAGGTGACAGGTGGTAGTGGTGGGGCACTCCTGGGAGGGGACCAGGTCAGGCTCTGGTGGGAGTGAAGGGGCAGAGGCAGGAGAGGGCTGGGCTTCCCGCAGGAATGTTGACAATAAAAAAGAAATTCCCTGCCATATTTTCCAGAACATGTTGCTGAACAAATATCTGTGTGATTTTTCTATCAACAGGAAAAATTTGCATTTCATTATCACCCTTATTTTTGTGTGTGCCCATTTTGATGTTTTCCTACCATTTTATCAAGCCCAGCTGTAAAAAGACCGATTGATTTGATTTACTTGTGTTGCACTTTTTTGTGCAACAGGAAGTAACAAAGGCAAAGCTCTTGGAAGAATACCAGCCAGGCTTAGCTCTGCTCAGCTTTCTTTGCAAACGCATTTTATGTTAATTTTCCATACAGAGAATCGAATACTGATATCATAGCACAAACACTGCTTTTGGCATTCAAGTATTCAGAAGGTTACCATATGCTAACAGAGGGTAGTTTTGGTAGTCATAAATAAATGTAAATCATTGTAAACCCCCCCAAAACACACACAATTGATAGGCTATTAGTAAGCCAGGAAATGGGTAGCTAGGAAATCTCATTGGAAATGTATCATGTTTCTTTGTGATCACTGTGGAATATCTGTGATAAGCACAATTTTTTACTGTATTTGGATGGCAGAGTACAAAGCATATCTAAGCCTTCTTAAATTGACTGTGCACTGATATGTTTGATGTTAAGAGTAAAAAAAAATCCTTACAGAATGGTTTACACAGAAAAAAAAAAAACCCAAAAAACTATTATTGAAAGAAGAATTCCTTCTTGAACTTTTCAAGGACTATACCAAGGATGAAGGATTACAGCTGGCCACTTGGGGGAGACTCATTCACAGCTTTTATTGATTTATGAAAACCAGATGACTTCAAGTTTAGCCTTCCTGGCCTCTTTGGCATAATACAGGCTTCTTGTGTGGAGGTGGTGGGCACCAATTCGTTGGTCGCCTTGAAATTTTCTCTTCCAAACACCACAAAAATGGAACAAAACAGAACAAAAAAACTTCCCAGCAAGCGGTAAGTGGGTGCTAGGGTCTCTGGTCTTGGAAAGCCCTGGGAATAGGAGGGGAGAAAGAGCTGTGGATGTCACCTGGATAGCTTGTAGGGGCCATAGGCTGGCCACAGGAGGGGCCAAGAGCTAAGACAGCCTACGGCAGGGGGATGGGATTCCAGCACAGCTGCAAGGGGAGACATCACCTAAGAGCAAAGCTTTCCCACAAAGGCAGCACAGTGGGCCTTGAAATTTTTCTTTTTCTGTCATAATTCTATGTTTCTTTAATATAGCAACTTAGAAAGTGGAAAGTAAAAAGTCAGCTTGAAACCCTAAATATACACGATGCCCCCTACGCCCAAATCTGGATTCCTTGGAATAGAATATGAAAAATATGGCTAGTTAGGCATGATGGTATAAAGTGATTTAATTAGAACCAGGTTGAGATTTCCATGAAACCACAAATGATATTTTTTTATGGTGAAAACCTAAACCTGAGAAATGGACTGCAAGGAAAAGAGAGGGTAGAGCCTGTGTACTTTTTCCCCAAGGGATAACTCTAGGGACATAGAAAATTAGGCCTCTTTATATATTTAGTATTTAAAAACTTTGCCATGAATGCCCATCAGGGTCTTTCAGAAGGAGTCAATATATCCCCAGGCTCTTCCTCTCTACAGCCTACAATGTCTACAATCTCCTTCTCTCTACTACCCACACTGTCTTTGGGGGGTTTTGAGAGACTCAAGATGCTATGTGTGCATTAGAGTAAGTTAGACCACCAATCCCATGTTTTTGGAAGCACTTTCAATGCAATCTGAAACATCTAAACTAGCATAGAGTAAACAGAATTCACAAAAGTTTGCAAAGTTGCAAGACACAAAAGGCCAAGTGCCTACTGTCAAAATGCAGAAATAAGCTTTGGCACCCCAACCTGTGTTGCCAAAAGATGTCAACACATAAGACTGGAAGGCAATGGACAGCCTGGGGCCCCATTGCTTCTGCAGTTTTTGAAGGGAGAATGAGGACTTTAAGAGGCTATTATGGCACTGAACTGATGTTGCTAGCTGTAGTTGTGTGTTTTTACAAAAGCAAAATGACATTACAACGAAATCACAAATGCAAAGTGTAAACCCATTCAGAATGAGAAAAGTACTTTCATGGAAGCCACTGGGGCCTGCTGATGGGTGTAGCATGGTCCTGAGAGGGGACAGGTAGACCACAAACCTGAGGCTGCTTCCTTGATGGTATCATCTAAACAGGCTTGTCAAAGTCTAACTGGCAGAAGAAATTATGATTTTGACAACATAAAAATATCTATAGTATTTTCTGTAATCTCACACATCACATAAAATGTATCTGTTGACAGATATTTTAAAGATTATTTCATTGATTTTGTATAAGAGATTATTATCATGTTAAACTTGGATTAAAAAGAACCTTTCAGCTGGCCACAGTGGCTCATGCCTATAATCCAAGTACTTTGGGAGGCCGAGCAGGAAGATCACTGGAGGCCAGGTGTTTGTCATCGGCCTAGGCAACATAGTGACACCCTGTCTTTACCAAAAAAAAAAAAAAAAATCTCTGAAGCTTCTCCTGAGTACGCCCATGACCTCCTGGAATGCGGGCTCAGAGTGGCCTCTCTGTCTCAGTTCATCACCACAGAAAAAAATGAAACACATATCTTTGGGAGACTTGAGCCCATTGTTGGCTTTTGTAGGATGCTCTCAAAGAACGATGGCCAACTAGCAACCCTTGCTTTAGGCTTCAATAAACTTAGATTCAATTATTATATCCAAAACTAGCATTTAACTCATATGAGTTTACAATGGTTTGCTTTCATTAAAACAATAATAAAGGACATTTTAACAGTTGCTTCCTTCAAATACTACACAATTTTATAGCTTGAAAGTGAATGTCAAAGATGTGTTTGGTTTAAATTTTCATTTCCCTGTGTACTGAATGCTTCTTATTATACTCTGAAAACTTAGAGGAAATGATAAAAATATCGACAGACACAAATTAGTGAAAATATTATTTTATGGTATGCTATCCAACACTTCAAATATCTTCACATCAGTATCTGAGTTGGACATGAGTTACCTCCGTCTATGTTCTGGGCTGTTGACCTGAAGGGTGCCTCCTTTCTTTACTGAGATATTCAGTTCCTGAAATGGTAAATCAATAAGCTCTCGCTGCTTTTGAAAGCTGTAGGCAAAACATCAGTTTTCATGAGATGAACACTTTTCAAAGAGGTTCCATATCTGAAGTACCTACCACAAGTTGTCCAGCAAAGCAGATGAACAGGATAAAGGCAAGCAAAAGAAACGCAGCTCCAAAGGAAATCCCCAGGATGGATGTTCTACCGGGAAACAAAAAGAAACTGGTCAGACTATCATTCTGGAAAGTTACCACTAATACTTTTGGATTAATTAGGACTTAATTATAATTAGGACTGCAATCCTCACTCATTTCTGAGAAATAAAAATGGAGCCAAAACAAACCAAACACACACATACATAGAAGAAATGTCTACAGTGATGTCTCGTGCACTGTAGACAACTTATTGATGACTCAATACAGCTGCCCTGTCCTTGTCAGTTCTTTATGAAAGAAGAACAATTGTTTTATTTTAATTTTTTAAAATTTTTGAGTTTCGGGTACATGTGAAGATTTACCACACAAGCAAATTGCACACGGATAAGGTTTAGGCATCTAGCGAGCCCTCTCTTTTTCTGGTAGTGGACTTGGTACCCAGAGTCTGGTTGTGTGCCCCTTCTTCCTTTTCCCTCCCTCCCTCCCTCCCTCCTTTAGTGGTGTCTGGTGTCTGTTAGAACAATCTTTTTAAATGACTCGCCTGTGCACTTGGGAGTTGCAGGCTGCACCCGGCTGCAGCCTCCATCTTGGTGGCCTCTTTCCTGCCAGTGAGTTCCTGAAAGCTGATGCTTCCAGGGCAACCTCACCTCAATAGCCCCCAAGACCTCAAGCCTCACAGTGACTGACTCCTGCTGACCTAGGTGACAATGAGTTCTCACCCTCCCCTGTCTACCCAACCGGATTCAACCAACTCAGTTCAACACAGATGTAAGCTAGATGTGCAGTGAGGCTTTCACATGCTTGAGCAAGCCAATGAACACAAAAGCATCCCATGATCGCGTGAAAAACACACCAAGTTACACATTCTGCTACTGACAGATTATAGGTTTATTTATAAGAATTGTATGCATATCTGAGATGTCCTTTAAATAACTAAATAATCCAACGCCTTTTAAAACTTTGTTTTGTTCAAGGATAGAAGTTTCAGGAGTATAAAAAAAGGGCTGCAGCACGATGAATCATCAAAGATGAAATGCAAATGGAGCATCCAAGGAGGGGTTGGACAGTGTCTGAGACCAAAATGGAACCTCATGCCAATGAGGCTGGCTGGAGATAGCGAAGAAACTGAGGATCTGGCACTGAGAAGAGGAGTGATACCCGGAAATGATGATGTATGGAACGGGAGACCCAGATGCAAGTCAGCAGTGAGGTGAAGTGAGCAATGAATGTGCTGAAAAGACCTCTTTATGCTGTCATGAGGGGAAGGCGTCACTCAATGCACAGTCTCGGATACCAAATCTGTTATGAGAGATGATTACAGGGGATAGGCGTCAAGCTACAAACACTTGCGGTTCAAACCCACAGCTGGGCCTGACCCAATGGTGTATTGAGCACTGAGTCATGTCTTGGACATGATCCATGGTGCTTTCAAATACCTGTCCTGATAGTAATATTTGTTCAAGTTTTATGAGTAAAGATAAGACTCTGCTGGAGAGTATGTATATACCAAGTACACCTACCTTGTAGACTACAGGCCAGACCCATGCTTGACTGTTATTATACAAGGATAAAATGTGGATCTTGCAGTGGTGGAGTATATGCAGCCCATATCTCGGAGATATACAGGGCTCTAGTCATTATTTCTATGACTAAAGGGGACCACAGCGATTCATCTGCTGAGCTTTGGTTTGCTATCTTCTCCTTTGTTTTTTATAAGAGAGGTCTGACAGCATTTTTTTTTTTTTACTCTATGCTCTCCCAGTTCCTCCTCAGTGTCAAGGTAATGCCAGCTTCATTAAGATGAGTTTGGAAACTCTATCTATCTATCTATCTACCTACCTACCTACCTACCTGCCTACCTATTGGTCTGAAACTGTGTAAATACAGAATGAATGTTCTCTGTTTGAAGGTTTGGTAAAACAACTGTAAAAATCATTTGATGATGATGATGGTGATGGTGATAGGGATGGTGGTGATGATGGTAGTGATAGGGATGGTAATGATGATGGTGGTGGTGATGGTGGTGGTGATAGGGATGGTAATGATGATGGTTGAGATAACAATGATGGGTAATAGTGATGGTGATGGGGATGGTAATGATGATGATGGTGGTAGTGGTGGTGATGAGGATACCTGCTAATATCTACAAAGTATTTATTATGTGCCAAATGCTGCTCTGATATAGAAATAAAAATAGAAGTAGATACAGTTATACAGATATATCACTTTAACCTCTCAATATTCCTATATGGTAGTTACCATTAGTACCTTATTTTACCAAAAAAGAAATAAGTTGAAAAACTTGCCTGAAGCTGGTAAGCAGTGTTGTCAGATTTAGGTCTACCCAATTATATTCCTGATCCAGGTTCTGTTTTTAGTAGACATGTCACATTTTGTTCATTGATTCTATTTATTGAATCAATTTCGATAATTTTTCTAGCAAATTATCCATTTCATTTAGATTTTCACATGAAAAATATTCTAGCCGGGCTTGGTGGCTCAGCCTGTAACCCCAGTACTGTGGGAGGCTAAGGCGAGAGGATTGCCTGAGCCTGCAGGTTCGAAGACCCACCCGGGCAACTTGGGGAGACCTCCTCTCTACAATAAATAATAAAAGCTAGCCGGGAGTAGTAGAGTGCATTTGTAGTTCCAGCTACTTGGAAGGCTGAAGTGGAAAGATCACAGGAGTCCAGTAGGTCGAGGCTGTGGTGGCCAGGAGCGTGCCACTGCCCTCCAGTCTGGGTGACAGAGTGAGACTCCAATTCAAAAAAAAAAAAAAAGAAAAATATTATATATAATATTTTCTTATAATTTAAATATTCCATATTTGAAGTAAATTTTTCTTGTGCTTAATACTAATTTTATATTTTTTTCTTTAGACCAGACTTTTGAAACTTTGCATGTTTTATTGATCTCAAAGAACAAGTTCTTGGTTTATTATTAAGGTCTAGTCTTTCTATTTTCTATTATTAATTAGTTTCTGATTCAACTCTAAAAAATTATTTTCTTCTTTATTTAAACTTATATTGTTCTCTTTCTTGATTGTCATTTATTGTCAATCTTTTGTAATAAATGCCTTTAAGGACATAAACATTCTAATAATTACCGCTTTTGCCAAATCCCACAGTCCTTGATTTATAGCTACTCATTACCATTCTTCTCTAAAAAGCCTATAATTTCAATTTCCATTTATTTTTAACAAAAGAGTAATTCAGAAGTCTGATTTTTTAAATTCCATGAAGATATTATTTTTGGTTGGTCTTTTTTATTTTGAATTCCATTAGATTTGATCGGAGATTGCAGCCTCTTTTATTTCTACTTGGATAATTTATTTTTATTCTGGGGTGTGATAAATACGTTCTACTTTGATGTCTTATAGAGTTTTGAAAATGATGTGTATTTTCTTTATAGTGATACCAAAGCATATTCTCTAAATATACCTACTGATGGAGCCTCATGAATTAGTCAGATCCCCAATGGTATGACTCACTTGATTTGTCAGTGTTAGAAGGTATTAACATTTCCAACTAGGATGGTGAGTTCGTCCATATCCAAGCACTTCAATGGACTCTACTTTATTTACTCTAAAAAGATTCTGGAATCATACAGATTTATGATTGTTAAGTTTTTGGTGACTGCATCATAAAAGAAATCTTTATTTTAATGCTGAATGTCTTTCACCTGAATTCTGTATTGTCAGGAATTTATATTAATGTGATTTTCTTTATTCTATAAGCTGTTTCCTGAAATAGCTATTCTCCACCATTTGTTTCTGGCCTTTCTCTGTCTTTTTACTTCAACTGGATGCCCTGCACATAGTGTAGACATGTCCTTTGGATGGTAGGCCTAATATTTTTGCCTCATTTCATAAATAGAACATTTTTATCCATTCACAATTATAAACCTTAAAAATATTTGACAAGTTTCTTCCATCTTATTTTATTTTTTAATGTTTGGTGGAATTCACACAGAAATCATCTGGAGTACGGAGTATTTTTTTGTGGGAAGAATTTTAGAAACAAATTCAATAAACGTAATAGATGTCCATCTAAATTCTTTATTGTGTTTTCATTTTAGTCAGCTATCTTTTCAAGAAATTCTTTCATTTTATCTAAATTGCAAATATTTTTGGCCCCAAGTAATTTGTAGTATTCCATATTTATCCTGTTAATGTCTGTGGGATCTGTAGTGAGTCCTCCTTTTTTCCTTATATTGTTAGTTTGGGTTCTTTGTAATTCTCTCTCTTTTTTGTTTCTTGATCAATCTTGCTAGTAGTTTAGGAAGAGTCAAATTTTGGTTTTATTAATTTTTTCTACTGGTTCTTCTCTACTTTAATTATTTATTCTTTTATCTTTAGTCTTTGTTACTTATTACTTGCTTGATTCTAATTTTCTCATCTTTTTCTGGATTCCTAAATTAAAAGCTTAGCCAATCAATTTTAACTCTTTCCTAACTTTAAAGCTATGAGTTCCCTTGTAAATTGATGCTTTAATTACACCCCACACATTTTTGTATATTATATTTTAATATTCAAACATGCTTAAATATCTCTTGTGATTTCTTATTTGACTTGTAAGCCATAAGCATATTTTAACATTAAAATATTTGGAAATATTTGGAAACTTGTTAATTATTTCTAATCTGATTTTGGTGTAGTTAGACATCAGACTGTAAGATTTTTATCTTTTCAAATTTATTTCAGTCTTTTCAAATTTGTTGTGATGGTTTTATAGCCTAGTATAAGCTGAATTTTGGCCAATGTTGCATGTGCAGTTTAAGAAAATATGTATTTTGCCGCTTAGTTTAGTGTTCTATAAAATGTCAGTTAGTTCTAGGACTAACTTCTTATTTATATAGTAAGAAGTTAACTTCTTATTTGTATAGTAAGAAATAGAAAAGGTACACTGAATATCTAATTATGATTATGAAATTATCTCATTCTTCCTTTGGTTTTGTCAGACATGTATAAGATGCTTTTATTGCCTAGCATCAGTTAAGTTTTTTCTTGCCTGTATTTTATAGCTCTATTATTAGGTATAAGCACATTTTATAATTTTATGCTTCTTGATGCATTAACATTTTTATCATTATTCAGCAACTTTATCTCTATTAATATTTCTTGCTTTCATGTCTACTTTGTCTGATATTAACATATGTACAGTAGCTTTCTTGTGCTTATTGTTTACATCATACATATTTTCCATCCTTTTTACTTTCAATCTATCTAACTCCTGTGTTCAAAGTGCATCTCTTATAGATAGTATGTGGCTTGGTCATACTTTCGTTTGAAGTGTTTAGTCTTTCCACATTTAATAGTATTATTGAATTTAATCTTACCAACTTGCTATCTATTACATATCTGTCCCATTGCATTTATTTGTATATTGTGGTCTATTTACATTTGTTGCTCTTATTTTCCACCTACCATTTTACTGTTTGTTTTTTATTTGTCTCATCTCTTTTTTTGTATCTCTGCTCCTCCTATATTGCCATTTTTATTAATTAAATACTTTGTAGTATTTTTTCATTTCCTTTACTGAGTTTTCATCTATACTTCTTTCATTTTTTAATGGCTGCTCAACAGTTCTTAACTTATCACAAGTTACTTAGCATTAGTATTTTACCACTTCAAAAAATACAATAAGGTAATCCCATTCTTCTGATCAGAATTTTTGGTATATGTCATTATTTTTGCATCGGACTACTTGTTGTCATTTGGATAAATTAATAAAAGATCAGTTTATAGTCATTTATACTCTTTCACATACTAAGCATTTCCAAAGCTCTCCATTCCCTTCTTTGAAGTTTCCTTCTAACATTAGTTCACTTCAGCTCATGGGACTTACATTAGCATTTCTTGGATTGTAAGCTTGCTGGGGTGAAGTCCTTCAGCTTTCTTTTACTTGCAAATATCTTTATTTCACCCAAACTTTAAAAAGAGATATGTGTACTGTGATGAATTCAGGGTTGATCATGTTTTATCAGTGGTTCAAAACTGTTCAATTGTCTTCTGCTTTTCATTATTTCTGATGAGAAGTCGGCCATTGTTTCTATCATTGATCCTTTGTATGCAATGTCATTTTTTAATGACTGCATTTAATGTTTTTTCTTTTTTTAGTTTCCAGAATTTTGACTATAATATGCCACATTCAGTTTTCTTTATAGTTATCCTGCTTGTTACTCACAGATATTCTTGCCTTTGGCGGCTGATGTATTTCAACAAATTTAGAAAAATTTGTCACTAAGCATGCTGGTAATTTCCTGTTTGCATTTAAATAGATTTCCATCCATAGCCTACAGACTCCATTTCCCAGACTCTTCACCAACTGTTTCTAGCTAGATTTGTCCAATGGGAAGTACTGATGGGAGACTGCAAGGCAGAGTAAAGAAAAAAAGGTTTCATATTTCTCCTTCTTATTCTCTACTTAGTAGCCATTTTCTAACTAGGCTTCAACTTCTGCCTTTTCTAAAGTTCCAGATCCCTGTCAGATAACTCACATGCCTTAGTCTCAGCTCTAGCTTTGTCAAGGTTCCAGCATCTGCAGGAAGGCTCAGGAGCACAAATTTCTGGTAAAAACTCTTCCATCCTGTTTCCTTACAAATCTCGAAATGGTAGCAGATACCTCTTGTTGTTAATATCATGGCTAGTATACCATTCCTTTTTGGTTTCTCAGCTTTTTCCTCATTCTGCAAATACTTTTTATTAAATTCCATTTCTGAAATACCTAAGGCAACTTGCTTTATTTATTGATTCCTAACCCATTAACTAGATAAAGTTTATTCTGGGCACTATAATATCATTAATGGTTAGGTAGAAAACCTAGGAAAGAACTAAAATTAGTTATTTCACATTTTTTCCTCTTTTCTTTGAAAAAAAGCAAAAAGATCAGTTTTTATTAGAAGTATTCAGTATTAGAAGTATAAAGAAAATATCTACATATTCATTAGGCCATATTTAAATTTCCTTATAAATGGACAAGTGATTATGGAATTATATTAGCCTTTAATTATACACATATCAATGGATTTAGAGATAATTATTATGATCTATATAGTAAATCAGTGTTTAAATAATTAATTCTTGTGCTACAATGAGTTTTATGGGTCCCTGTTTCCTAAAATGTATTCTAAGTTTAAGAAAAAATATTATTTCACTGTGAAGACAGTTGAAAGAGACTCTGAACATTCTGGATTCAAGTCAAATAGACATACTAGAGCCTGAGAAAACAATAAGGGTATTAAAAATTGGCTCCTTCCATTCTATAGTAATATGCTGGATATAGTGAAGAGCATCCCATAAGAGCTGATACTATTTTCCCCTGAATGTAGCTCATGGCCACTGTTTTACTCTTTCCTCAAATGTCAAACTCTATTAAGGGTTGATGAAGAAAAACAGTGTAATTAATACAGTTGACTATCTGTTTTAGATTTAGTGCAATGTATGACAGATGTCATTTAAACAGAAATGATCTATCTTAAGATTATGTTATGACACACAAAACTGACTCAAGAAGAAATAGAAAATATGAATACACCTTCCCTGTCAGAATTAAATAAATTGATCTAATAATTTAAAAACAAACAACTACTATTTTTTAAAAGTCCAGATGGCTTCAATGGTAAATTTCCCCAAACTTTTCAAGAAGAATTAGTACCAATTATTTACAAACTCTTCCAGAAAGCAAAAGAGAAAAAAATTGTTCTTTATATGTTATATGAAGCCAGCCTCACCTTGTTACCAATACCAGATGAAGACATCACAAGCAAATAAAACTAGACACCAATATCTCTTATGCATAAAGACTAAAAATCCTTAACAAAATATTAGCAAACTAAATCCAGTCACATAGTAAAAGGTTTGTATATCATGATCAAGTAGTATTTACCAAAAATTGTGAGGTTGGTTTAATATATGTAAGTCAATCAATGTAATGCACCATATTGATCCAATAAAGAGAAAAAAATGTTCATCTCCATAGCTGCAGAAAAAGCATTTCACAAAATCCAAAACCATTTCACAATAAAAAACCCAACAAACTAGGAATAAAATAGAATTTTCTTATCTTGATAAAGGTTCTCCATGAAAAACGTATAGCTAACATCATACTTAATGGCAAAAGGCTGAATGCTTTCTCTTCATATCAAACAAGAAAGGATGTGTGCTGTGGCTACTTCAACTCAACAATGTACTGTATATAATCAGAGAAACTAGGCAATAAAATAAAATAAAAGACAGAAGATTGGAAAGAAAGAAGTAAAACTGTCTTTATTTGTAGATGGCATCTACAAACAAAGGGTCTTACAACCTGAGACTCAGATCCAGAGTGGTTTAGTCTCTCACTGAGATGCTTAACTTGAGGATGTTCATTGTTCCAGTCCATGGCATACTGGCATTCGTGTTCAGATGAACCTTTCATCCCAAGTTGTTATGAACTTAATGCCCCCAAAATTCACATGAAATCCTAACCCTTAATGTGACAGTATGTGGAAGTAGGCTCTTTGGGAGATGATTAGGTCATTAAGGTATAGCCCTCATAAATGGGATTAGTGCCCTTATGAGAACTGGCCAGAGTGCTGGCTATCTCTTTCCACCATGCAAGGATATAAGGAGAAGACTGCAGACTATACTTTGAAAGAGGGCATCACCACAACCCACCCATGTTGGCACCTGATCTCAGATTTCTGTCTTCTAAAACTATGAGAAATAATTCAGTTGTTCATAAGCTCCATAGTCTATGGTCCCTTGTTATAGCAGCCCAAATGGACTGAGACGCCAGGGAACAAGAAATGCCATGAGGCAAAGTAATGGTTGGTCAAAAGCTCTTAATGATAACCATTTATCCTGTCTGTTCTATCTAAAACACGTTCAGGTCCATTAAGCATACCAAGATGTTCATGTAACTTAATCAATTTTAATTAACATTCTGGTTGTAAGGCTGTTTGTTTTTAACCCCCAAGCAAAATTGATGTTTATGCTTACTGAAAAGCAAACCTGACCCTCCCCTGTCATGAGGCAAGAAAAATCACAACTTTTAGTGACCATTTTTGACTTTGGTTCTTTAACCAAGTGTATTGTTATAGTATATGAATAGGCTGCTTCCAGACAAGGTTCCTTTCTCTTTCTGTTTTTCTCAATCAGTTTATTGTTTAAAGGTGGTCCCGAGAGGGATGAGAAGTACATTTGTTGACAGAAATAACCAGAAGAAATGCATATCCCCCACCAGAAAGCCTAAAAAAGTTTCTAATTATAAGTCATCTTTCTGGGTAAATAATGGCGTCTTTCTCTGGAATTCTGCCTAAAGTAATGACCTTCATGTTCTCTCTCCCTGGTTGCTCTCACTTCCTTCATTTCCTACCCCAGCAAGACTCGTATCAACTCTCAGCTCACATCTGTTGCATGGTACTCAGCAAGGAAGATAAAAGCCGAGAAAAGCAAACTTCTCTTTTAATTATAAGTTAGTGTGAAATAATAAAAATTCCTCCTTTTTAAATGACAGAACTTTAAAATGAAAGAAAATTCAGTAAAAAAAAAAAAAGGAAAACACATTAAAAAGTTGAAAAGAAGAAAAGGTCTTTAAATATCCATTGCAATTACAGTAGCCTTTCTCTGATAACAGGATTTAGCTTTGAGATGTTGTGGACACTCAAAAGTTCAGAGATGTGGGAAAGAATAAAGGATTATATTTGGCTAAGTAAGAAAGCTTTCCCTTGATCACGACAATAAGGACTGAAGATCTGAATTTCAGACACATTCTATTCCCCCAGAAGATCCAGTCTTCTCTTCTTACACTCACTTTTTAGGTTTGCTCATTCCATCCTTTGGATTTAAATACTACACAGGTGCTGGCTTTTCTGGGTTATATCTCCATCCGGCTCTTCCCATAACCCCCCAGCTCATGCATTCCCCTCCATGAAACCCCTGCACCTGGATATCTAACACACTCTCACATGTCGGTGATATCCAGAACTGAGTCTTTGAGTCCACACTTCAACCTGTGCTTTCCTCAAGATTCTCTCTTGCTGTTTTAAGTGTCAACCATTTTTTCCAGTTGCTCAGGTGAAAACCAAAACCAGACCCCGCAAAACTTAACTTTCTCATACTCTTCATATCCAATAGCAGCAAGACTTGTCTATATCACTCTACACAGTTTCTCCCAGAATTTGACCACTTTTTACCATTTTGGTGCCACCCAAGTGCAAACTATTATGTTTCGCCTTTCTTCCTATTTCCACCCTTACCCCCATTTCTGTCCCTGCAGCAGTAGCAACAATTACTTTCAAAACACAGCCAGATTGTGTCCTCTGCTCAGAACTTTCCAGAGAATCTTGCCTCACTCAGAAGAATCTAAATGCCTTAGAGAGGTCTATTCGGGCTGACAAGACCTGTCCCTCTCACACTGTTCCTCTGAAACCATCTTCTATCACTACCTCCTGGCTTATTCTGTTCCAGCCACCCAATCTCCTTGCTGGTCCTTGAACACACTGTGGGCCCATAATCGAGAATGTTCTTCTGTCAGATACACACAATTCCCATTAAATTCTTTCAGACTTCAGTGGTGCCTTCCCAGACCACCATTATCTGAAATGCCACTTTCCATCACTCTCGCATATCCTATCCTGTTGTCTTAGCTCCATTCCAGCTTTTAGAAAACAAAAACAAAAACAAACTACAGATTGGGGATGGGGTTTTGCTACCTATCCTGAGGTGGCAAAAGAAGGGTGCATGATCTCTGGTATCTCTTTTCTAAGGGCACTAATTCCATCATGAAAATTCCACATTCATGACCTCATCTAAACCTAATCATCTCCCAATACCCCCCCCCCCCAAATACCATCACATGAGTGCTAAGGCTTCAACTTAATAAATTTTGGGGGTCATACAAACATTCAGTCCACAATACCTTATTACTACTTCACTACTTTATTTTTCTTAAATCTTATTACTCTTGAATTATTATATATGTATTTTTATTACATTATTGCTGTATCCCCTAATAGAGTTCAAGCTCTATTAGGAGAAGGACATGTTTTGGGGTCACTGCTACTTTCTCAGCATCTCAAACTACTCTTGTTATATGGTAGCTCAATAAATAGCTGCTAGATGATTCCACAAACGACTAACTGAATGTATGTATGAATTTCTATTTCGAGGCCTGGCATGGTGGCTCATGCCCGTAATCCCTGAATTTTGAGAGGCTGAGAAAAGAGGACTGCTTCAACCCAGGGGTTCGAGACCAGGCTGGGCAACATAGCAAAACCTTTTCTCTACAAAAAAATTTAAAAAAATTAGCCAGGCATGGTGGCGTGTGCTACTTGGGAGGCTGAAGCGTAAAGATCACCTGAGCCCAGGAGGTCGAGGCTGTGGTGAGTTGTGATTGTGCCACTGCACTACAGCCTGGGCAACAGAGTGAGACCTCAACTCAAAAGATAATAATAATAATAAATAAAGAATTTCTATTCTGAATTTTCATTTCTATTGTAAATGCTAGATGCAAAGCATAGTTACAAAGCAAAGTTACTCAGACTTGTTTCATTGAGTAAAAATATGTTCCACTCCCTATTAATTGTTACTGTCCTCAGATCTTACTCCAGCATTGCTAACTCTAGAGTTAACAACAAAAATCAGTTTTCATTATTGGAGAGAGTACTGGTTTTTATGGGAAGTACTTTTTTTCCATTATAAAATTTTTAACTCAGCACCTGGTTACACAGACTAAAGGCTTCACACTTCAGAGTTCCTTGCAGCTAGGTTTGGGCGTTTGATTAAGATGTCAGTCTTGGGTTATACACTGAATGAGATAGCCTGGGAGGTTTCCTCAAGAGAGAGCATTTATGAATGTTTGTGTTGTTCTTTTTTTCCTCTGCTTCTTAGTCTGTTTCTTCACCCTCTTTCTCAGAGGGGGGAAGCTACCTCTTAGAGAATGAAGATGAAAAGTAAAATCTAGGGACAGCAGAAAAGGAACAGAGCATCATATTATCTCTGGCTTTTGATTATGGGGGGAGAAACTAAACCGTTATCGTACATCGAAACCACCAATTGCGATGCATTTTCTTACTTTCAGATTAAATGAATCCAAAGTTGTATATTGTTCATCTCAGTAAAAGATATATGGTTTATTGATCTTGAACAATGAGAATTATCTTACTTCTTTTTTCCTTCTTTCCTCCTTTTTCCTCCCCTCCATTACATTCCCCTTTCTCTTTTTCTCCTTCCTTCCTGTATTCCTTCCATTTTCTATTCCTGCCTTCCTTCTTTCCTTTTATTTGCCCTAAGATTTACATCTGCTGTATCAAGATACACAGGAGATAGCTTATTTCATGGTAGTCAATATTTGGACTCACAAATTTAATTTTCCAGAGCAAATTGCCTTCACAGTAGTTATTCTTCATCATTTGTGTTTGAAAAACGAAGTCTGCTTTCAATGGACATGAACAATACTACCATTAAACTATCAATACAATACTACCCAATACTATCATTTTCCTTTTTTGGAAATAATAACCGAATAAAAGTAGCTCTTTTGTAATGAGTAGTAAAGAATTAATGAGTACTGAGTATTGAAATGAGTAATGAAATTTACATAAGAAAATCAAAATAGAAATAACAGTTCTAAGATACTTAGTATTATAATTTGGCTATTGATTTTTCTTAAGTAAAATGTCATTATTCATATTCTTAATTTGACTTTGGCTAATGAAACACATGGTATTTAACAAAACTTTGTTAGAAAAAGATTCATCCTTATTTTCATAATTGCTGCCCTGCCTGGTTTAACATAATCCATTTAGTTTGGCAAAGAACAAAGGACAATTCATGCTTGATCATTTTTGGTCTTTGAAGGAAGCTCATATTTCTGATAAATTTATATTACAAGGCAGACAGAGTGAGAGAACAACTCCAAAGAGAAGAGTCAACTAATAATTTAATTAAACCTATTTAAATTCTGAGGCTGGAGCCAGATTTGAAAATTATGGACTAAATAAGGCCCTCTTTTAGGAAAACACTTCCCTTTACTTCCCTTTACTGGCCCTTTCCAGGTAACAAATTCCTCTATTAACATTCATTCACTCACTTATTTAATCATTTCTTTCCCCTTTTCAAAAATCATGTGGCAGTTAAAATCACAAGTTATTAAAAGAAAACAAACAAAACAAAGCAAAACTGTAATTCAACAAGTTAAGGAAACAAGTAATGGTATGTCAGCAGAAGTGTGAAGCACCATTATTCTTATAAAATAAAAATGTTTTATAAATATACAAAATGAATTTTTAAAAATAGAAACAATCATAAGTAAGGGAGAGAAATTATTGGGCACACAGAGAATGTTGAAAAGCCAGGATGCTGAGAGTCACTGATGCTAAGTGACCTAGAAGAAACGTAGGGCTGATGCATGCTGTAGGTGTGGGATTAAAGTCTATCTGAGGTAGGTGATGCTCTCAGGCCTTTGATTAATGGGAAATTGGCACTGAGCTTCTAAATAAAATTCAGGAGTCATGAAGTGCGATCCCACTAGGAAACAGAAAACAGGAAAAACTCTGTCTACCAGCCTGGCAATTTTCAGGGAAGATAATTATCTGTCTGGGGCCATAGTAGAAAAAGTCGGTTTTGAAAACTGAGATCTCCAATCCTTCTCCATGCCAGGGGTACACAGACCCAAATTCACATGACCTATTTTGTGTGGGAACCTAGACCTAAGGATTTAACAATATATTGTTACTTGAACTAGTGAATCTCACAGGTACCCAGCAAATATGCGCTAAAATGATCCCATAGTGATGCCTTTACAACTCAGAACATGTAAGATCACTATGGAACAAAATCCATGAACTCATAGGTAAAACTACAGATAATGCAAGAAGACATTCTACCATGGAAGTGTAAACACACAGATTAAATGACACAATTCTCATATTTATAAACCCCAAGAAACAGAATAGAAGAAGTAAATCTCCATATAACATGTTTAAAACCTGCAAGTAAAGGAAAAGAAAAAAGGGAATTTGTTAGAAAAATGTAGGATTATATATACAAAAAGTGAGGTTTAAAAAAAAGACTCTTTAGATATGAAAAATATCATTAAAATTATAAATTTAATGTGGATGAGGAACTTATTCAGAATGCAGAACAAATAAAGATGGAGAAACTTGGAGAAAAAAATTTATAAGACTGGAGCACCAACTGAAGAACATGTGGAAAACAAAAAAACTACCTTGACACTTCTTTCTATATCCCCAATTATTATAAGGACAAGAGTATTCTATTTCTTTTCTTTACATTGTAAAATGAGAATCAACTTCTTTGAAGAAAGTCACTAAACTTTTCTTGCGCTTATTAAGAAGTCCAGGAGAAAGATTATCAAGGAACCAGAGTGATTGGTTTTTCAACAGTGGGTGGAACTAGAAGGAAACCTCCTCAATGCCTGACATCTGGTTTGCTCAGACTCTCCTCTCGGTACTCAGGTTTCTCCTGAGAGAGCCAGTTGGATGTTGACCTAAACTTGGAAACAAAGTGGCTGGGTAGGCAAAGTGTGCCAGAGCAGATTTTACTCTTTCAATATATAATAATTTTTCTGTTATTAGAAACAATATCTGGTGATTGTGCTTTTTGTGGGCAAAGCTCATTAGGTCACATTTCCTAGACTAGGCCCTAGAGTAATACCAAGATCAAAGTAAGAAGGTTACGTTTATCTAAAAAAAAAAAAATCCCTAGAAGTTGAATCAGCATGTCCACTTTGAAAATCCAATATTATTATAACTAAGCAAGATACATGGGGTCACTTAACCACCGAGATCCCGAGTTACTTTCCCTTCACTGAGACAAGTTAAATTACTCCTCTGTTAGGGAATTAGCATCCTTTCATACCCTTAAGCATAACAAGGCTCCAGTGGAAAGGTCTACCTGGTGAGAATCCCAATGGAAAACCAGAAGTACTTACTTTGGCAATACGAGAATCTGCACAATAAAGATGCAGAAGAATATGAGACAAGCACAAGTCACGTAATACTTGAATGCCGGCAGCGCGGTGGCTCGGTACTAAGGGGAAAAAGGAAATGGTGAATGATAGTTCTCTAAGAAAAAGTTGCATACCATTCCCCAGCAGCCTAGTTGTACCTAAGGCATGCATCATGCTCAGAAATTGTGTAGACTTGCAGCCCAAATGAGCTAAAGACAATGGCCGTTCATCTAGGCAGCGAGTGCTTCCTTCCTGCAAATGAACTATGAAGGAGTGACTTCCAAAGACCACAATTTATGAGTGGAACTGTTCTGAAACCCATTTATATGTAATTGAATCGCTCCAGTAAGAAGAGCAGTGCCTGACCAGAAAGCTGAGTGAGTGAACTAAAGGAACCAATGAATCGTGCCAGTGCCCTAGGTCCCTTGAGGGTCTGACATCTACAATTATTGGGGGAAAGGGAATGGCTTTTCACATAATGATATTCTACTTGAGAATAGTACAGAGGAAACATAAGACATATTCATTTATTTTGGTATCTTTTAAATTATTTATCTTTTTTTTACAATGGAAATAAATGTACGTTTGCTTCTTTGTATCTACCAATCATCTGTCTGTCTATCTATCTATCTATCTATCTATCTATCTATCTTAGGGTTATGAGGATTTGCTACATAGGTATATTCTGTGAAGGCAATGATTGGGTTTCTAGCTAGCCCTCTTCCCTTTAGTAGTATGCATGGTACCCAATGGGTGGTGGTGTGTCCCTTATCCCTCCCCCTCCCTCCTTTAGCAGCATTGTATCTTTTGTTCCCATCTTTGTGCCTGTGTGTGCCCAACGTTTAGGGCCCACTTATGAGTGAGAACACACAGTATTCAGGTTTTTGTTTCTGTGGTAGTTCACTTAGAATGCTGGTCTCCAGCTGCATCCAAGTTGCTGCAAAGGACATGGTCCTACTTAGAGGTGGGGAGTAAAGATACAAAGCAGAAAAGGCTTGCTGGCTTATTGAGTCTGCTTGCTCTAAGTCTGCCTGATGGACTCTTCCTTCCTTCCTCTTGTCTAGCATAATTGGCAGGGGCCTACTGGGTTCTCCATACCATGCATGACCTTGAGTTGTCCAGGGTTAGTTGCCTGGCTGGAAGAGCCCTAATTGATTTAGGCAGGGCAAAAAAGCCAGACAAAGTTGTGCTTATGACAATGATCAAGATCTCTGCTGTATACAGCCCATAGTGTGTGCGTGTCAGCACTCAGTGCTATACCTGAGTAACTTATGCAATCTGCACAACAACACTAAGGGGCATGACCTACTACTGTCCTTGTTTTTGGATGCAGCAACTGTGGACAAGAAAGATTGATAAACAGTCCCAGGAGACAGTCAGTGCATGAGAAACCAAAACTTCACCAGGCTCCAAACTCAGACAACCAATCATGAGGCTAAACTGCCTCTAGAAAAGGGGTTTTATGATAAAAATTAAAGGCAATAAAACTGTGTGACAATGCCATTGCATTCTGAAAATGCTGTAAGCTTGCACTAGCCATGTGGACATAAACTGTTTCCCAAGTTATGGGGAAATGTATGTATGTCTCAGGTTTTAGCCTCCCCGGTTTTAGAGCTGAATGATGGCTCTCCAGTGGGTCTGTTGATGCTGCTTTTTCAATACTGCCTGTCCCACTGGCCTGAAGAACAGCTTATGGACAGTGGATGCAAAGTGAGCTGAAGTCTCAATGCCCTCTAAAATTCACCTTAAAGTTGGCACTGCAAATATGCATACCTGGGGAATGTAAGCCAACACTCCATTTAAAAATAATGATCACTTTCTGTTTACTATAATATGTTTTGGGTGAATTTTGTGACATAATAGCCAGGGTCATTTCCATACTGCTGAAGAAACCATATTAGCATAATTGCTGAAATGTGATTATATTCTATGCATTCAAGTGTATCTTTATCTTTTAACTTAAGGGTTTTGTGCAGAGATATGAGTAAGAATTTCATTGTGGTATAGCAAAGGGAATGGACTTCTCTTGGGAAGGGAATAATGTAACAGTTAAAAAGTAAATAGCCATTAATATTTGTTAATGTTATTCAAGGATAAGGTGGTCAATAATAACACATTATATCAAGCACCAAGTCAGCAAACAATCTTGAGTGGAAGTCCTTTACTTAGAAGTGGACAATGGGCTGGGCTCGGTGGCTCATCCCATTGTAATCCCAGCACTTTGGGAGGCCAAGGAGAGTGGATTGCCTGAGGCCATGGGTTCAAGACCCATCCAGGCAACTTGGCAAGACCTCATCTCTACAATAAATCAAAAATTGGCCGGGCATGGTAGCGCACGCCTATAGTTCTGGCTACTTGGAAGGTTGGGGCAGAAGGATCGCCGGAGCCCAGCAGGTTGAGGCTGCAGTGGCTGGGAGCATACCACTGCACTCCAGTCTGGGCAATGGAGTGAGACGCCAACTAAAAAAAAAAAAAGAAGTGGACAATGACCCTCTTGATCACCAACACAAAAGGAAGTTGTGTGCCTGTAAAACCTAGACATGGTGAATTTTGGAAGGGATTTTGATACTTAATATTCCTATTCAATATCCATAAAACAATGAACAGAATTTCCTCAACGGAATTTTAACACCAGAACTGCTAATGCTGCCACTAATATAATAACTTCTGTTAAAACTAAGCCTGTAATTATACAGTTGGATGATGAAAATTACCTTCAAGTCTTGTTCCTTGTCTAACTCAACACAAAACAAAAGGCAAATGAAATAAAGTTGAACTAGAAAAACCGTTGTCCTTTCTGCAACAATTATTTAATTCGTTTGAGCAGATCCATATCCAGTTTGACATGACAAAGCTAAAGGTCTGCTTACTTATTTGTGCTTGAAATAGCTCTTAATTTGGGCATCATAATATGAAAGTATTCAGCAGCAACAAAACCTAAAAGTTGGGGTGTTCTCATTCTCTCAAAAAGGCATTGAATGTGAAAGTGATACTTTTTGTCAAAATATTAAAATAAATTAGTATAAAGACATTGTAAATGTACCAGGAGGGATTCTGTTTTCTCTTAAAGACTTTTCAGAGAAAATTTCACACTGAGAAAGTCAGATATTAGCTTGTGTCTCTTTTCTTTTTATCCCCACATCTTGGACATATTGCAGACACCATTTACTATCTGGAGTGTTGTTGAGAATGATAACCGGCCAAAGATAGACACTTGGTGACAAGAAATATGATAAAACAATATATGCATGGAAGAACCACAGGAGAAGCCAGAAAGAGTTCTGATATAGTTAGAGGCAGCTTAAATGTCACATGTAAAAAACATGAGCACAATTTCATGAAGAAATTTGAAACTACTATTTTAGAACATCTGATTTATGATGTTGAAGGAAAAAAATAGCTTACTTCTTTTTCTAGTATTTTGTTATAGAAAAGCAGTGAGATTCTCTGAATATCTTCAGATTTGAGCCATTGCCTAGAAATAAAAAGGACAGACACATCATAAAACCGAACCTCTAACCACACATCTGGAACTGTTTTTTTTTTTTTTAATGACTTACATTCTTCTTCCTATATTGCAAATCATTCCAAACGGGATTATTTTCAAAAATATATATATAATGCAATTAACTGGATAATGAATCAAGAGATTGTTAACAAGATCTGCAAATATACTATTCCTATTTATACACTGCCCTCCGTGGAATATTCTGTATTATAAACCAACTGTCATATCAAATCGACACTTGAGTTATCCAAATTAAATAACTGGGATATAAGTCATCATTAAAGTACATTCTAAACTGATTCCCTAATGTCTTCCTGGCACACATGGTAGTTTCATTTTCTGAAGGATCAGAGTCCTAAGCACCATTTTTCTTAGCGTATGGCAAACAACACATCACTGAGCACACAAACCATTAGAGTGCCTTCAAGATCTGGGTGAGAAGATTTTGCTTCTTTCACACTTACTAAAAATACTTTCATTGTCACTCTTTTCATTTCTAGAAAGTAAAAATTCTGTTTGAATACAGTGTTCAAAAACTGGTAAAAAAAATACTACTATAATAAACCATCAGTCACATGTTTAAATGCATATGTATCTCTCAGGTACTGAAAAATCGTAAAAATTCTATGGATGTATGTATTGTTCTACATTAATCAGTTTTCAGAAACGTATTTTAAGAAGGCAGTTATAAATAGAGCAAAATTGTAAGAAGAAAACCTTTTTTTTCCCTCCAGGGTTATGTAACCATAAGCTAAACAATGACACCAGGCATACGACCAAGCAGGCCACGCACATAATGCCTGACATAATCACACATCAGGCAGTAAAATAAACACACATTTTATGAAATAAAATTAAGTAAAACAGAAAAGAATCTTATATTCATGAGTATAGAAATGTAAAATTAAAAAATCTAAATCTAGGCTTTAACATGTATCTAGAAATACCAACAAAATATATCACTGATTAGTATGGGTCATTAGTCATTGGGGAATTATATTTCTACTTTCCTAATTTTTGCTAAATACTTTTAGAACTAAAAATATAATGATCCTAGCTGGGCTCGGTGGCTCAGCCTGTAATCCCGCGCTTTGGGAGGCTGAGGTGAGTGGATTGCCTGAGCCCGCGGGTTCGAGACCCGCCTGGGCAGGCGAGACCTCATCTCTACAATAAATAAATTAAAAAAAATAGCTGGGCGTGGTAGTGTGCGCCTGTAATTCCAGCTACTTGGAAGGCTGAGGCGGAAGGATCGCTGGAGCCCAGCAGGTCGAGGCTGTGGTGGCTGGGAGCGTGCCACTGCACTCCAGTCTGGGTGACAGAGTGAGACTCCAACACAAAATAAATAAATAAATAAATAATGATCCTAAATATATATGCATCTTCATAGGCACACATGTACATATAAATGTATAGATATCTATATTAACATCTGTACCTATGTTTATATGCATATAAATAGAAAAAGAAAGAGATCCTGTTAAATATGATGATACAGATAAAATTAGCCTTTATGTAAATTTCCAAAAGTGTCCTACCTATTCAAACAATGATCAATTGATATGAATTTCTTAATAATTTCTAAACATAATCCTTTTCCAAGTCATCGGCCAAATTTTTACGGATTTTGACTCCCTGAAATATATTTGGGAGATATAAGATGAAGGCCTTTGAGTATCCAGGGAAAAACATCCAGTGAAATTGTCCCACTTTCTCAGTCATCAGCAAGTGCGGCCTCCCTGATTTCAGATTAGCGTCTCCAAAAGTAGACAGATATTTAACGTTATGGGTAATGACACGTTAACTCAAGAGAATGGCACTTCAGAGGACAGAAATCTCCAGGTTCCCTTGGCACCTCTTGTCAGTTCTGAAGACTCTCACTGCCAAACACATATCAGGACTAGCCTGACAATTCCAGACTACAATGTCCACAGTGCACTTTCAACTGAGGCAGGGAAGTCAGTAATGTATTCTAGAATGATTGCCATTAAAAGTGAGATCGGTAAAAATGCTTTTCTACTCACACTTATAAGCTTTAGGTACTAGGAAAATAAACTTTTTGGTATTTTTTACTATGGAGTCAATGGCAGAACTACATTATGGCTGTGTTTCATGAGACCAGTTGGAGAAATCAAAGGTTGGTTAACATTAAAAGGGCCAGAAAATCCAATTTAAGATACATTTTAACCATACTCACTTTTAGAATGGTGTAGCTATCACACTATGAATAACGTATGTAGGCATCCTAGTAAAAAATACTCTTTATTGAGGAAAAAAATCTCATTTAAAAAGGTTTCTGGAAAATATAAGCTTGGAAATAAAATAAGAGTGAAATTTATGAAGTGGAAATAAAACCTGCTCTTCATTTATTATCAGGGTTCCCATATTCCCAGTGACCTGTGTTTTGCAGGTAGACAGGAAGACAGGAAGTTTCTCTAAAAATTCACATGTTGAACCCCTAACCCCTAGTGTGGCTATATTTGGAGATGGAACCTCCAAGAACATAATTAAGTTAAATAAGGTCATAAGGATAGGGCTCTGATCTGATAGGATTAGTGCCCTTAGAGTACTAACCAGATGAGGCCCCAGAGAGTCCTCCCCACACCCTTGGCCTTGTATGTTGGTGTGTTGGCTTTTTGTGTGTCCTCACAGAACCTAACACTGGATTGATGCTTGAGAAATGGCTGTGTCCCCCCCAGTTGATGCCCTTGCCCCCCTTCCCACAGTTTGTTGGGTTTGACCCAAGGCTTCTCTCTGAAGCAATAACTGATGGACCTGATTCTTGTTAAATTGTCCTCAGAATTTGGGAGAGTATATTCTTCCCACAGACTTAATCATTTCCATGAATTCTCTGAGGTGGCCACAGTTCCCACTACTGACTGACTTGTAAAAAATGAAAAGACATATTAATGTGATTTGGAAATTTGGAATGACAAAGATTTTTATGTGCTTAAAAGGTCAAATATTATTTGGGAGAACTGGAGCTACAAAGAAAGAGAAGGGGAGAAGAGAGGAAAAGAGAGAAAGCAGAAGAGAGAAGAAAAGAAAGGAAGGGAGGGGAGGAGAGGGGAGGGGGAGGAGAGTGGAGGAGGAGAAGAGAAGAAGGTACATATATGTGCTTTATTTATGGTCTCCTGACATTTTCCTGACCCAAGTGATCTATGGCATGAAGAAAGTCAACCCTATCCTGGGCTATCACTATAAAAGTGAGTTCCTATTAATTTATACTAATTTGTTTTGGTCTTTTTTTTGCTAGGTCAAGACCAAATCAAGGAAATTCTAAAAAAGGTGCTGATGGGAGGAGAGGGGAATAGTTACACATGCATCCTCACCCAGAATTATTCTGGAATATAAGAATACAAGTTTTTACCACAAAGGGGCCACTAAGATAGAGACAAGACTGCTTGCCTATTGCTATGCACTGAATATCTGTGTCCTCTAAAAATTCACATATTGAAGCCCTAAACCCCAGTGTGGCTATATTTGGAGATGCAGCCTCCAAGAATGCAATTAATTTAAATGAGGTCATAAGGGTAAGGCTCTGATCTGTTTGGATTAGTGTCCTTAGATCACTTGCCAGAGGAGGCACCAGAGTCTTCCCCACACCCTTGGCCTTGGGCCTACACCAAGGAAAGGCCTTGTGTGTTGATGTGACATCAGTCATCTTTAGACAAATGCTTGTTAAATGAATCAGTGAAAGAGTAAATGAAAATCTGCACAGAAATCACTATTTTGTGTCAATAGCAGAAAACAACTGAATAGTACATCAGGCCTGGAGCCCCAGATGAATCCTCAAGTGGAAATTCAAAGACCAGAACATCATATCAAAGAACAAGAGGAGTTAATGAGTAGGGCATAACAAAATGTAATTGAAGCTAATTAAAAATATATGCATAAAAGTTTTCATTTGAAAAAGTTCCCTTTTAGTTTTTGAGGACAGCATGGCATTTTTCTCTATTTGATTCTAAAATGTGTTGGGAAAATTACAACATAAGCAGTTACACCAACACTAGACCTTGCTTTAGAATAAAATTACATTAAAACACAAAGGTGTTAACTAAACATGTGTTTGAACACTAAATGACACAAAGCAAACAAATAGTTCAATAGCAATCTTAACAAAAATAAAGCAAACCCAATGATTACACTTTCTAATGAATTCTTTGGTTAGACTGTTCTAAAAGTTAGACACAAAGTAGTTTAAGAAGGTAGGTGTCCTGTATGAACAGCACGCAGAGGCTGACCTTAACGATTAGTTTTTTTTAAATGTTAGCATTACTATTATTATTTGCTAAACTTTGTTAAGAAACAAGACTTCTTCCTTCTTCTGATCTTCTATTTTACTCTGGTGGGTCACAGAATACTAACTGGTGTTTTTTTCTGGTTGAATAAATATATCCTTTCACCTATATTTTATGAAATCAGATGCTTTCTTAGGTTTACCAAGCTGCTGGGTGATACCACGTAATTATTTGTTTCTCAGTTTGTGATGTGTTGAGGTTTTAATGAGGGCAGAGGTGAGGCTGGTTTTCACACCAATCCTGGGGCTGGGCAAATCATAGCACTTGTCCAGGCACTGTAGTGGACCCTCAGCAGCCTGAGACACGTAGAAGGCTTTGTCTATCTGGAGCACATGAAGGGGCTCTAGACAGGTGATAATTCAAAGTCCCAGCATATCCGAGTCGCAACTCTTGCCTGACCAAGGTGCTTTATTGGATAGATACATATGCCCTCTCTCACACATACACCCACCACATACACACAAACATCCCATATACACACTCAGGTGTTCTTTCATAAGCCCTGCAAATATTCTAAAATAAATACCTGCAAGGAACAATCTAAAAGAGGCATGCATTTTCCAAAGCTGTTTACTAATTGAGGCCCTGTAACTTAATTTTAGAGGTAAGGAGTTACAGGTGAAAGTCATTTTCACTTCTCAAGAGTCAGTTCTTATGATAAAAACTAAATAGGTTTCCATAAGGTTGGAAACTTTTCCATGAAGGCTTTTTCATTTGGACCTCCTGATGCTTTCTCTACAATTTAATTCAGCGAACATGGATTGAGTGTCTGACATGTAGCAGGCACCACAGTGAGCCTTCCGCCTTCTGCTCCCCATGAGTTCAGCTGTGACACATGTATCCAAGGAGAATGCTAAGACCGATGAATGCAATCATTCTGTCCAGGTTGAGAAAGCTGTCACCTTCTTTAAATTACCGACCTCCCTGCCTCAACATCTCTGGACCATTTAAAATCGTAACAACAATTCTTGGCTTCACAGGCTGAATGAGATTTTGCCCTCAGAAGAATCAGTCTTCCTTCATTGCTCATGATGAATTCAGATTCTAATTCTCTTCCAGGATTCAGAACACAGGTATCTCAATGATCTCTAATTTTGCAGGAGAATAAATGCATTTTGGATGAAGAGTGTCGCATAATAACATTTGAAGACTTTTCCATATAGAATCCTTATTAATCTTTTACAAATATGACTTGCTGAATGTGTCATGCCAGAATATTTTTTATTTATAATTACATCTCAAGCTATTTATCAGTAGTTGACTTGGGGAATATTTTCTCGGCAGAAACTGAAAAGAATTTTTGAAAGATGACCGAAAAACTATTAACAAAAGCTATTATGACAGACAATCGAAGTGAAATGAATGAATTGTCTCAGAAAACTTGGCTTTGTCATGATAAGTACTGCAGAACCTGTGGTAAAATACTTTTGGAAGATATGACATTATTTTTGAATAACAGGATTTGAAATAAGAGATGAGTGATAATTTAAGATGAAAAAGTGCTCACTTCTGTGCATTGATTCCATCAATTGCTTGAATCATCCTTTCATTCAATTCTTCTTCAAATCTTTTCTTTTGTGACTTGGTTCTATATGAAAAAGAAAATATTATGGGTAAGAATTTTATTAATAAAGCAAATATTGAGTCTATTTTTATTGATACATAATATTTTACATATTTATAAGGTACATGTGATATTTGCTGCAGGCATAGAATGTGTCATTACACATTCAAGTCAAATTGATCAATACCTTGAGTGTTAGGAACATTTCAAGTTCTCTCTTCCAGCTACTTTGAAATACACAATACATTGTTGCTAACGATAGTCAGCCTACTCTTCTATCAAACATTAGAATGTATTCCTTGAACCTTATTGTATGTTTGCACCCATTAGCCAACCTCTCTTCACTCCCCTATCCTTCCACCCATATGCCCTTCCCAGTCTCTGTTATCTATCCTACTATGTCTGTCTATCTATCTGTCTATCTATCTATCTATCTATCTATCTATCTATCTATCTATCTATCTATCTATCTATCCATCCATCCTTTCTATCTACTCTCTACCTCCGGGAGATCAACATTTTCACTTCTCAAGAGTCAGCTCTCATGACACCTTCTGGTGTCTGTAAGTCTATTTTTCTACAATGCACAAACCTCTGTTTAATTTTATTAATTGGGTAAGAAAAGAAAAAAATAGCAATAGTACATGAGCAACCTTTACTCTATTAACAGATGCTGCTCTGTGGATTAGATGTTGCCTTACCATTCACTCAGAGTAACACTTGCCAGTCATTTACTAGGCCACATGAGAAGAAATGTACTTGGTGTCTGAGATAAAATAAATTTCTCCCCCAGGAGAGGCATTAGCCCTTGACTCGGTGCCTTCATAAACTTTATTTTATGATGTTTTCAATGTGTTTTCCAGAATACATTGGTTCTGGAAACTCCCCTGCAAAAATTTGGTTTGGTTGACAAAATAGTCCTTCCGTTTTTGTATTTTACTCAGTCAGTTTTTAAGAATTTGCAGAACTACAGTCTTATTTTAGGTATATCGAAGCTTAATTGTGTGCATTTAAATGTTCTTCAGTTTTTGAAAGCATTCACAGAGCATCCCACTTTTATTTGCAGACCATCTCACTTGGTCTCAGAAGCAAATAATCTTTCATCATAATATAAGATGCTTATTAAATATACAGTGGCAAATAATAACAGCTCCTCAAGGCTCATTTGACAGTTTCCATGAGAGTGATGTAAAGGAGAAAACCAAAATAGCACCTATTCTTAAGAGACAAATATCTACTGCAAAAATCAAAAGCCCAGCCTGGCCTTCACCTGCTGGCCTGAACAAGCCTGTGCCTGTATCTGGGTTTGGGCATGGACTCTGTGTGTTCTTGTTGGTTAATTACTAATTGAATATACCTTCTCATCTGGAACAAAAATCATATTCTTCTAAGATCAGAATTGCCACTACATAGAGATAAGAATACTATTAAATATGCAATGTCACATTTATTTGTAATTAGCTCTCACAGAATTATCATTAAAGAGATGGATGGGTTTTCCAATTCCATCAACCTACGTTTGTGGATTTGTGCCCTCAGGTCCTGCCTTCTTCAAACAGGCAGAGAGCAATCTTGGTTCAAAAAACAGAGTGATATTATGTGATCCACCTACAGATATCAAGCCAACTGAATTAAGAAGTTTTAGCATATCAAATTCCAAGCTGTTTAAAGAAGACATTAATTTTTATCCATTTTTTTAAAAACAAGGAACCTTACCCATGATCTAGTATGACTCACATATTCTCACTTATAAGCAAAGAACTACGAGTCATGTGAGGTATGACCAGAGGTCCTGCATTTAATTTTTTTCAGCTGTGTGTCTACACTTGAGTTTCTTGACTTCATTTAGGTGGCTTTTGTGTGTGTATGCATGTGTGCACGCAAAATCTAAGAAAAATGGAAGCACCTTCAGGCTCAAAAGAAATGTAATTCTTCCGGGGCTAACAATGGCATTGCCTTTGCTAATCTGCTGTAGGATTAACTCAATGCCTATAGAGAGCTCAGTTCTGCAAATGTGATGCATGAAGTAACCAGTAAATGCTATTGTGCATTATTTGAATTCACTAATTATCTGGACAACAATTCTTGACCAACAGTTTTCTTGTCTCTGTAGTTCTGTGACCTCTGCTATGGAGATAATATGGCATCCTGGGGGCTGATAATCTCCCCACCAGGAGTTCTTGCTTTGCCACCAGGTCTCTGTCCCCCTGACCTATAGCATTACTGATCTTCCCAACCTTGCTCCTGACCCTGGGGCCTACCACTGCCTTCTCATTGCTCTGGGACCCCAATACTGCTTTGAATTTGTCTTCATTCTCTCTCTCAAGCTTCTTCCCCAGACCTGTCTCAGTACCTTGCTTGGGCTATTATATCTAAGCAGGCACAGGAAAGGTCATGTGACATGAGCTCCTGTGCAGCTAAAATGTGTCTGACTCCAAAGCAGAGTTCTCTCCATGAGGTCTTGAGGCCACCAAGATCAACAACTACATAAAAAGGGGAATACATATAGAAGAGGCCCTTAGTAAAGCTAATGCCACAGAAGAGGGTTTAGGAATCTTGGCTTTGGGGTCAGAGAGCCTGGGAACAAATCCTGGCTTTATTTCCACCAGTACTGTGTCTCTGGGCATTCCCCTAATGTCTTGGGCCTCAGTTCCTTCCCTTCTAAAATGACGATGTCAGTAGATTTTTCCTCACAGCAATGTTGTAGGGATGAAACTGGATTTCCTAGAGCCTAGTGCAGAGAAAAATGACACTTTATTATCATTATCTTCCAGACAGCACTCATCTCACTGCCCCACATAATACTGGAGCTCCATGACATATGCTTCATTGTAATTTCAATAAACAGACTCTTTTTAAAAGTTCTATTCTGTTGTCATCAGCATAGCAACTAATACGTACAAAATGAGCAAATATATACCTTGAATTTTGCAAGCCTGATTTCACTTCACAAATGTAACCCCAGAAAGAAGACTCTAAAACGTAGTGTCCTTGGATATCTTCTCCCAAAACACTCAACTAGTCAGTGGTAAAGGCTGGACTTCGACCCAGTTGTAGCTGATTCCAAAGGGAACGTTCTTAACTACAGGATTATGCTGCCCTTTGCCTGGGCTGAGATCTCTTCAATTAAACCTCAGCATGATGCCTTACCATTGTTTCCTAGAAGAGTTTGACTTCCACAGACATTGGATGCCGAATACTATAATCATTAGTCAGTCCTTACCTTCCCGTTCTTTAACTAGAAAAAGTATTAGAGATCCTCTTTGTCTACTGAAAGGATCTTGGCCCCAGGTGACTAGCATTGCAGATCATCTCTGTTGGGGACCATTGCAAAGAAGAGGAAGGAGGGAATCATCAGTAGAAAAGAAAAACAGAATGGATGACGGAAAAAAGGTGATTTGTGCAATGCGGACTTGAGAGAGAGAAGGAAGGAGAAGGAAGAAAGGATGAGAAATTGCAGAGAGGGAAAGAACGATAACAGAAGAGATGCCGAATATAAAGTGAAAGGAAGTCCATAAAATTTCTGTGGTCAGTTGCTCCTAGGTGTGCCAGTGTCTTATTGGCTTTAAGCATCATGGTTTCTCAAGGTACTTTATAGGGTCTATAATATTCCTAAAATTAGGCTAAGTTCTCTTTACTATGGCATATGCCACTTAAAAAAAAACAATTATTCAAAAGCCCAAGAACCAGACTATTCTTATAAAATAAGGACTAAAAGTGTTATAGCTCAGTGTGAAAATTCCAAATTTTGCATCAAGTGTAAATTAGAGCTCATTACAGCAAAGTTACATAGAAAGACTTTGGAATAATATACACCATTACCATGTTTTAGCAGGTAATAACCTGTGTTCATTTTTTACTTGGATACAATGCATTAGCTACAAGAAGATATGTTGAATTTTGCAATTTCCCTCAGTTTTTGTAAAACTATCAGAACCTCCAATGAACTGACCTCCCTGTGGGGAAAGAAGGAATGCCTTAACTTTTGGGCCTGTCTTACATTAATTATCCCAATGTTGTAATATTGGTTTGGTTAACTTCAAATAGAAATTAAAGCAAAACTCTGAGCCCAAAAGGTAGAGGAAAATAAGGAAAAGGGGTTAGTGCACGGATTTGATAATAGTTGGCAGCACAGGCATGTGGAAACATGCTTTTGCTTTTTTGAGCAGAAGAGGTAGCCTTGCTTTTATCTTTAGGATTCAACACAAAAAATAATTTTAAGCAACACACTCATTTTAAGACAATTCAGTTTTTTATTACACATTAATGCTAAGACGAGTCACTTAGAAAAAACAATTTAATGTTCTAAAATGACAACCAGATGGTGTTTCCTTTTTCTTTCTCTTAATTCTAATAATAAGGCCCTAATAATTCTATTTTTAGAAGCTGAAAGCAATTTAATAGGGCTTTTTACAAGGAGCTGCTCTTTTAAAATAAGTAGCCTTTGAAATTACTATAATTGATGATAATTACTTTCAGAAATGAATAAAAAGCAACAAGTCTTCAAAAATTAGATAGTCAAAGATATACCATACCTTAAGGTGCGATTTTGAAAATTGTGCTGACCCATAGGTACATCCTATATTAAGAAAAAAAATGTTGTTAGTTGTCAAAAACATGTTTCAAGAGAAAGGTTGTGATGATAACGATGTGTAACATTTTTTCATTTATCATGAAAGGCACGATTCAGGTAACAAATAATTACTTGTGTGGATAAAAAGAGCTTAATTGTAAATATGAATGAAGATTAGAAACTCAGCTTCTATTTAGAATGCTGGTGTCATCTATAAACTCTGCATGTGGGAAGTATCAGGATTGTTGTCTGGATTTCTAAAATTTACATCCTGACATTTTTGGATTTGATTTCCACAGTGGCCAGCAGAACACCGATATTAGAGTTATTGTCAGTCACTTATAATCACATGAACATGAACTTCAGTGTCAGACAAACATTAAAAAGTGCTTTAAAACATGGATATAGCCACAAAATCTATAGTCACTCCTACTACTGAATTGGGCCACTGAGAAACGGCACCATCCCTTAAGTATGTGAAATCATGAACCACTGAACAAAAAGAAGAAATCACTGGTGGAGAACCCACTGCCAGCTGTTAAATAATAGACTTTTAAAAACTCCACTTTTATACATTTGTGGTGGGAAAAAAAATAGAAGTTGGGACAAAACAACTCCAAAAAAAAAAAAAACCCAAAAAACCTTTTGTTTGCTGCTTTGCTCTCCAAGGTTAGATTATGAAGTGTATTTTAGCCTAGGGAAAGATAAGATTTTTTTTTTTAAAGTACTTGAACTCCAAGTTTTATTATATATGTGAAATGATGCATTATTTAACAGCTGTATCAATGCTGAATAAAGAGTCAATAGAGGTCTGCATAGGGTATTAGATTACAAAAGTCACTTTTGGCAATGTCAATTGTTCAGCCCTGGACTACATCGATAAAAGTTCCAATGGGATCTTTCTGAAAGTGAGTAACAGACAAAGCTGGTTTGGGGCTTAATGTGCTAAGTAAAGCCCAAAGGTGCTTTGTGCTCTATGTGCTAAGCCCAAAGGAGCTTTGGGTTTAATATGCTGAAGGTGGTTTGGGCTTAATATGCTAAGCAAAGCCTTGGGACTTTCTTAAGACATTCTATATTGCTGCTAAAACAATACAGTCCTAGCTTTGAACCTGTGACAGGTGAGACCAGATTGTTAAGAAAATATAGTTTGTTTAAGAGGTTCTTTGATTTTTATAGACAACTTCCTGAAGCTTGGAACATTTCCAACTCTATCTTGAATAAGGCATCATCACCAACACGTAGTAAGAAGTTAAAGTCAGGCTGACGCCAGTTCTGAGTCCCATGCTCAGGACATAAAGGAGATAGTCACTCTTAAGTCTTAAGTCAATAAAGATGGATAAGAAATAAACAATGACAACACGCCTGGAAAAGTAAGACTTTTTTTCCACAAGTGTACATGAGAAACAGCATAGAAAATTAAAATGTTTATATATAATTCTTATTTCATAAAAACTAACCAACCAACCAATTGCTGGTATATAATAAATCTTAATGAGAGATGTAATTATCAGCCAGAGCTAACAATAAATGCAGTAAGAAGCAAAATAATTCAAATTGTTATTTTTCCTTAGTAGTGATAGAAGCATAGACTTTTTTTGTTTTTTCTTTTTTTTTTTTTGAGTTGGAGTCTCACTCTGTCACCCAGGCTGGAGTGCAGTGGCATGCTCATAGCCACCCCGGCGTCAGTCTACTAGGCTCAGGTGATCCTTCCGCCTCAGTCTTCCAAATAGCAGGAACTACAGGCATATGCAACCACGCCTGGATAATTTTTTTGATTTATTGTAGAGATGAGGTCTCACCAAGTTGCCCAGGCTGTTCTCAAGCCCATGGGCTCAGGCAACCCTCTCACCTCGGCCTCCCAAAGTACTGGGATTACAGCTTGAGGCTTAAAGATGTGGGATATCCTTCAGGATTAGGTACGTAAGTTGTTATTGTACAGGTGAAGTTTGGGCCTCCCATTGGTCCTCACTTCACGTGGTTTGGGATCAGGTACCATAACGACATTATGTACCATCCCTCCCTCCCCTGGAATTGTTCCCCTACTACCAATCCCTTTCATGGAGTATTAATAAGCACAGACTTTCAGTGGTGGTTGGATACTAGGATACTAGGATGCTATGGCTCTAACACATCTCAACCTGGAAGGCTTTAGCTGCCCCAGACCTGCCTCCTTGGATTTTTCCCTTCCTGATGACTTCATCCAGTTTCATGATTTCACATATCATTTACAACTTATGAATGACATTCATGTCTTCAGCTTGGACTCTCCCCTAAGTTCTAGACTTCCATATCCAACTGCCTACTTCCTAGCCGCACTTAGATATCTACAGGTTGTGTCAATCTGAGGATGTCCAACAGGAAGGTCTTAATTTTTCTACCTTAAATAACTTGACTTCCTCTTTGTTTTTGTCATCTCCACTAATGGCGCCATCATTCTACCAGTAGTGGGGCTTGGAAAGTTTGGATTCATGTCTGTCCTCCCTTTCATGCACATCCATCGTCAAGTCTTATTTGTTCTCCTTTCAGATTAGCCCCTGAATTTGCTTCTCACTGCTTTCACTACTAAAATCTCAGCATAAGAGGGTATTATTTTTACTTGGGGACTCTGCATTTTTGCTCTACTATTCCAAAGTATAAATTACACCATGCCCCTCCCTTGCTTAAGATTCTCCATGACCTTTGACTACACTTAGAATTAATTATAAACTTTACTTTGGCTTGTCTCACCCCTGACTTCCTCTCTTTGTTCATCTTTGATGCTCTGGCCACACCCTCTCTGCCCCCAAAGGATACCACATTCATTTTCATCTTAGGGCCAATACATTGGTTTATCTGCCACCTCCTGTCCCAAACTGCTCCAAGTAGCCACCTCATTCACTCCTGCTAACATCACTTAGTTTTAACTTCCTCACGGCCCTCACCAGGACCTGACATCATCTTGTTAGTTTATTTACTTTCCTGTTTATGATGTCTCTCTTGCTATTAGAATGCAAACTCTAGAACTTATCTTGGAGATCTTCTTTGTTGATTGTCTGATGGGTCACAGTCTTCCATCAGATCACATTTAATTTTTAGTTGAAAAAAGATCAAAGGAACTTGGGAGAAGAGATATAATTAAGCCAAAACAAGAATGGGTGTGAAAGCGTCTTTGTGAGAACCTGGGAAGTGTGGGGACACAGGGTGGTTGAGAATTTCACTTTCACTTCACAGTCCGGCAGGTTCCTTCTCATCAGCCAATGAGAATAATGTAACATTACATTTTCCTCTTTAAATCTCAATTGCATCCCTAATACAGTTAATGCCATTATACATGCAATTTTATCCAGAGATAATTTTAAAATCTAACAATACTGTGGGGATTATCCTAAGTGCTTAGTTGCATTTACATCTCCCTCTTCCAATGAGTCTGTTTCCCACCTCCATTTCAGCCACGATATTGCAGATGCCCTGGTATAATGAGCTTCAGCGCTTTATTATTTGTTGAAAGCTGGAGTGAAGTGAATAAGGAACCACAATAGAGTGTGCAATGCTGCTGACATAGCCTAAACCTTTGGATAATGAAGACAGTCTTGATGCTACTCAAACTCCAAGGACATTATGCCTTTGTCTTTTTATTAAGATCCTCAAGGCTGTCCACTTCATGATAGAAAGAAAAAATCTCAATTAAAAATTAGTTCAGTTTATTCCTTTATTACTGTTAGCTGTAAATAACACTGTCTTTGGTTATAAAGCTATAATGCAAGATCACTTTAGTGTAGAACTTTCAGCAGTGTGGGCTCAGAGCTCCTTCACACGCTGATGGCTGCTTATAATGGCCTCTCCCAGAGGAAGGAGATGACAAGCTTGCTTCTTTCCAGACAAGAGTTACCTAGCCTTTTGTCTCGGGAACTAGCTTCCTGAGCACTCGGGCTCAATGGAGGCATGGGGCGGCGTACCGTGGTGCTGATCTTGCCGTTCTCTGTGGTCATGCTGTCCCTGTGATGCAGGTGTGCAAAGGGCTTGGCTGCCCCCCAGGACTCCAGGTACCGGGTCATGCGGACGGAGGCCCTCATCTTGGCTCCATCGAGGGTGTGGCGAGGTCTGAAGAGGTGCTGGGGGCTCCTGCGTTCTCCCTGGGGTGAGAAAGAAAGCATCACACCTGGCACAGAACAGGTCTGTCCTTCCTGCACTAACCTCACATGACTAGAGCGATTCCTTCTAACATCTCCATTCACCCTCCAGGCACCCATTCTCATTTCTTCAGCTACTGCAGAACAAGCTGTTTGAGCTGGGTGATTTTTTTCAGACCGCAAAATTTACCTGGAATTGAAACTTAGAGGAAAGAAAAGCAGCCATGTTCATGGACATTTTTACAGAGTAAATTCTTTTTTTTTTTTTTTGAATTGGCACCTCAATCCATCGCCCAGGCTGGAGTGCAGTGGCATGCTCACGGCCACCCCAGTGTCAACCTGCTGGGCTCTGGCGATCCTTCTGCCTCAGCCTTCCAAGTAGCTGGAATTACAGACGCGTGTTACCATGCCTGGCTAATTTTTGATTTATTGTAGAGATGAGGTCTTGCCAAGTTGCCTGGACTGGTCTCGAACCCATGGGCGCAGGCAATCCTCTCACCTCAGCCTCCCAAAGTGCTAAAATGACAGGATGAGCCATCGAGCCCAGTTCAGAGTAAATTCTTAAAGAAAATGTGCTGGTGTGTTAGCATTATTTGATAGCTGTGTTTTTCTACAGTGATAGGTATACATAATTTAAAAATATAGCGATACTATGGGGATTATCCTAAGTGCTTAGTTGTATTTACATTTCTTTCTTCCAGTGAGTCTGTTTCTAATGTTAAATGGCCTCAAACATCTGTGTGTTGGTGTTCTTTGCCTAACATAATGTTCTTTCGTACATATGTTTTATACCCCACTCTATTACCCCACAGTTCTTGCTGCTTGTCAAGCTACCAATCTATTTCCAGATCTATCTTCAGATTGATGGTCAAACTAGTTAGAAGTTTTTCTCCAAAGGTAAAAGTGGAGTTTCAGGGATGCTACCATGAGTAAACATCCATAAATTAGACTTTGTTGATTTTGTGATACTGGTTTTGATGGTTCAGAAGTCTTTCTTGCTGGTATTTGTACCATTTACCAGCTGTGATTTAGGGGGAGTTACATAACTTCCAAAACTTCAAATTCTTTATCTATAAATAGAAATAATACCCATTTGGTGGGAATTTGAGAAAGGTTCAAAGAATGAGAGCTCTAAGTTCTTTGATCTGGTCTAGCATGTGGTCTGAAAAAACAATAAGCAATAGCTTCTCACTGCTCGTATAGGTTGTTTTGTCTTCCAGGTAATAGAGCCTTTTATTATATGGCAGGTAAATATGTTTGTGCATAGACATATACTCACACAAACATCTATGTGATATTAATTTTTCATCTAAAAATATTTCTTCTTTTTCCTTTTTCTTATCCATTCATCCTATTTCTTTTTTTTTTTTTTTTTTGTTTTTGAGTTGGAGTCTCATTCCGTTGCCCAGGCTGGAGTACAGTGGTGTGCTCATGGCCACCCCAGCAATGATCTGCCGGTCGCTGGTCTTTCCGCCTCAGCCTTCCAAGTAGATGGAACTACAGGCGCACACTACCACGCCCAGCTAATTTTTTATTTTTTGTAGAGACGAGTCTCACCAAGTTGCCCAGGTTGGATTCCAACACGCGGGCTCAGGCAATCCACTCACCTAGGCCTCCCAAAGTGCTGGGATTACAGGCTGAGCCAGCGAGCCCGGCCATATCCTATTTCATTTTATTAGATTTTTATCTCCTAAGGCCTGAGGCAAAATCTTTCTCTTTATTTAATTTCTTACTTGATATATATCAAGGCTGTGACCACTGAAGGACTCCCATAAACAGCATCTACTGTCATATACATTGACTAACATAAATAATGGCCCAAACTAGAAGCCTGTATCAATACACTCGTTACACAGACAAGTAATGCATTTCAATTATTTATTTAACAAGTATTTAAACTTGTTATTACAAAACAGCTTCCATAATTAAACTACCACATGCATTTAACGTCACTTTTGAGGCAAAGACTACCAAAGAATTATATCAATTCTTGACTAAAAACACTTATCTATATCAACAATTTGCTCCTCCTTCCCTATAATGACAGAGTAATAAGCTAATCACAGACTCTTTACAATGATACTGACCTTGGGGTTGATTACAAAGTATGTTTTCACCAAGTGCTGTTTTAAATATGGGTCCCTGATGTCACCATCTCCCTCCTCCACTTTATAAGCTCCATTCAAGTGCTCCAGGGTGACTGAAGAAATGTGAACACGTCTGAAATTCCATTTTAAAATCACAGTCAAGATAGAAAAGGATAAATGTGAAGAAGTACATTCTACTTATTCGTGACTTCAGAAATAATTCCTCCTCCAAATGAGGGAAAGTCTACATGTTCTTGGGAAAATTGACTATAATTAAAGTTTATATTCTATTGACCATTGCTTTGGAAAGATGCCTCTATGGGTCATGAGCTACTGATATTTGGAGTTTCTCTGCACTCACAGAAACCTGTGTGGTGGGGGGTGAATCACAGCAAATGAAACTTTGAGTAAGTCAAATTATTTTCTGTAAAGATATCTTTTGAAATACATGTCAAGAGCATTCTAGGAAGCGGGTTGATTTGAACAAAAGTATGGATTTTTTTTCTCAATGCTTGATCTCATGCTTTTCCAAATTATAACCTTTGAATCAGGATTATCTCATCTGAACTATGACCTCCTGCTCAGAGATGGATTCTTTAGTCACACATCTAATATATGGTTTTTCAGAGGTCAACAGTTCTAGAGAGGTGCCGTATTTAAACTGCACCATAAAACAACTTTAACTCAGGTCTCTATTCATAAATGTGGAAACAAGTAAAAACTAATAATTTGGTATCTGATATCCATAGTCCTTGACTGTGAGTGATGGGGTGGTGGGACAGGGACTTGGAGTTCACATTTACTCAATGAACATAAGAAGGCTTTGGTTATGAGTGCCATGATCCCAACAGAGGCAACAGAAGTCACCAAAAGTGGAGCGGGCAGTTATTAGCCTGTTGATTCAACCATGCTACCAGCTTGAAAAGAAAAATCCAGTGTTGAGCCTTACCCGGGAACCCCTCCAGCTTCCATGTGGTTGGCCAAGGTAACGTCATGTGACCACACATCGTACTGCCACTTCTGCAGACCAATCACACCGCACAAGACGTTCCCAGAATGCACGCCCACGCGCATATTGATGTCAACCCCGGTAGCATCTCTTACTTTCCTAGAGAGAAGGGAAGTGAGATCATGACCCGGTAACATACTCTTCTTTCTTTAACTCTTGGTCAGTTTCTTGGCATGATATTATTTTCAGAATTTCTCAGACTATCAGAGACGCATCCGCCAATCCCTCCTGTGGCAGAAGATTGCTGCTCTGAGCCAAGAGAAAGGGCTTTTCTTTTGACCATTAGCCCTGAAGCTCCAATGTCCTCGCTATTAAAGCCAGATCAGGCCAGACCATGGTGATGACAAAGCATTTTGGCTGTAGTTTTTACTTTTGCAATGAATATATATCAAGCACCTACCATGTGTTGGCAATACTCTGCGTTTTCATACTCAAATCATGTGATTGCCCTGTCATGTCAGAAACAGTCCTAGATGCCATTTGCAATTTTAGTGCTTAGTACAATGCAAATCACCAAAGAATATCTTCTGCTAATAAGAGAACAATGCAGCTCATTTGTGAGCTTAATCATAACTTTAGGCTGAATAAGAATTTTTAGAAAAATAATAAGGAGACTAAAGCTTTTCAGTTGTGCACATTCTTTAACAAAATGAGGAAAAAAAATACTTCTAAAAAGCTGTAATAATGTATAAGGTGCCATGAAAAGAAACTAATTTAGAAATCATTCAGAAATACTTGAGGACTCTACAGCCAACTCACCAACAGAGAAAAATGGCAAGGCTTGGCGATGCTTATTTATTTCTAACAGAAAAATACATGCACCAATTAAGTGATTATTGCAAAATAAGGGTACAGGAAGATGTGCCTGGTTACATGGAGAGAATTACCCCACGAGGACACGTGGAGGGAAGCAATGATGCTGACTGCAGCAAACTGAAGAGGAGAGGCCAGCAGGGGGGAGCTGTAGAGAAGCGAATTATTAACATTCACATGGCACAGGCATGTCTGCAGGCTTAAGCAATAAAATGATACTGTACTAGCAGGATCAACATGATAAAGAAATGGATGCACAATGGAAAAACAAGTGGCATCTGGAAAAAAGAACATAAAAGTGGTTTTCCTTCCCTTCTGTTCCCTTCCGTCTTCTCTCCTCCACTCCCCTTCCCTTCCCTCCCCTTCTTTCTGCTTTCCCACCCTTTCCCCTTCCCTCCCCTTCGGTTTCCTTCCCTTTCCTCCTTCCCTCTCCTTCCGTTCCCTCTTCTTCCGTTCCCTCCCTTCCCCTTCCTTCTCTTCCTTTTCCTTCCTTTTCCCTCCTCTTCCCTCCTCTCCCCTCCCCTTCCCTTCCTTTTCCTTTCCTTTCCTTCCCCTTTCCCTTCTCTTTTTCCATTTCTTCCCTTTTCCTTCTCCCCCTCCCTTCTCTTCCCTTGTCTCCTCTCTTCTCCCTTCCCCTTCCCTCCCCTTTCCATCTCTTTCCTTTCTTTTCATTTCCTTTCCTCACCTCTCCTTTCTCCTCCTTTTTTATCCCTCCTTGGCTCTCTGCTAACTTGTTTTGCTAAACAGAAATCTATGTGGTTGGAACAATCTTCTCTTAACAACATAAAGCTTAATGAACAATTATGGGTTCTATAACAAAGTTGTTAGGATCATTATCTCTCAAAGAAACAGTAAATTCTTCAAAAGTGACCTTGGTTGACAAATAAACTTGCATGAAATATCCTGTGGGAACAGATCCTGAGTCCATTGATGGGCAAACAAACGCTTGGACAAGTTTTGTGTCCTCACAGGTTAACTTTGCTGAGTGCAAAGATACAGACAGGGAGTGTTCACTGCCCTCTGGGCAGCTGAAGAACAGAGGCAGGGGCTGCCTAGACCAGCTTAGATGGGAGAGCCCAGAAAACTTCCTGGATGAGGCGATGCCTGAACCACTACTGGAAGAACAATGCCAACTGGCCAGGCAATGCTTGCACACAGCAGGGAAGGGAGCTTAGGGGTCTGGGTAGAAGGGAAAGGATCCATCATAAGCCACAGGTGTGAGAATGCCCTGGTGCTTGCACAGCCACAGCCCTCAGTACTCTGGTTTCTCTTGCGGGACAGGAATGGAAGGTTTGGACAACTGCCAGATGGGTGCATGTCTTTTTTGCAAGAACAATAAAGGAAGGAGCTGAGGGAGGGAAGGAAGGAGGGGAAAGAAAGGAAAAATGAAGGAAGAGCATAGGAGGGGAGGGAAAGAAAGAGAAGGTATTTCTGATGAACTGGTAACATGTCAGTGCATGTAACCTAAGGATTCTTTCTCTTGAAAGATCTTCAGCACAGTGAAATAACTTAAACCTAACAGAACTGCAATCCAGGTGG